>LTAE01000636.1:11934-29063 GCA_001647135.1 Pontederia paniculata
CCTCCTCCATATACACTGCTGTTTATATGACCTCCTCCTTCCGCTGGTCGACCGCTTATATCCTTAGGACGCCCACTGCACACATATGATTCTTCATGATATGTATTACGTGTGCAGTGGTCGTCCATTCCTTTAGCTCAGGTCGACCGCTGTACTGAACTTGTCTATGTCCTGTTACAGAAATCAGCTCAAACAAGTTCATTAGTACAGACTGAGTTCACTTACAAATTTGTGATCATTCAAAACATTCTCGGGATCCTAGATTCAATACCATTAGGCGTGGGGGTTCTTCTAATACCATCTTCACATATAGATCCAAGTAGTGTGCTTATCCTTTCACAGTGCTCTGGGCAATTTAGCTCCAGCGAAACAAGATGGTTTTTCAAGACGAAAGATATGTGGAAAACATTCTCAGCCACGTTACATTGCTGATCAGGGAGTGGGCTTCGCTTTGAATTTAGTTTTGCAATCTGATATGTAACCTATTTTCTTTATGATGGAACAAAAGGTTTTGGATGATTAACACCTTGGTTAATCATCTTTTTCTCCCTCTTAAAAGAACATAATAATGACACCTTGAATTAACAAAATAAGGTGTAAACATTTTTTGAAAGGAAAGAAAACTTGAGGATGAGTTTTCTGAATGATTTATGAAAACCTTACAGTAACTATACAATGTTTTGTAAAATAAATCTAATCTAGCAACAAAAATCTAATGATACCTGTGCAACATCTACGGAAAATCCTTCTTGAACTAGAGTGTCAATGACTTCACGTTTTGAAGGAAACTGCAAGAAAGTGAACACTACGAATCTGTAAAGAAAGCAAATAACGGCACCAAATGATCAAGGATCATAAAAGAACCGCAAGAAATGAATCAACAGCAGTGTCATTGCACGTCATTGATCAAACTGGAAATATTGTATGCCGGTCATTAATTTGGTAAATATCAGCTATTGAATTTGTTAAGGGCCTGCTTCTTCAGAATGAAATATGCCAATTCTTGAAGGTTGTTATAAGAAAAATATAAAAATATAAAGGTTCATTTTTACTTCATAATAAAAAATTGCATATTGTTTACAATGACACACAAATGCAACATCTTTTTGTATCTTTTTATTTACTTGCTTGTCTTTCATTTAACTCCGCCTATGTTTATAGCCGGTCCCAAGCCCGGATAAAGGAGGAGGGTTGTGTTAGGCCTCGATAGCCAACGTAAAACCTCGTCGAATCTCATGAACATGGATCAACGAATATATTGCGCGAATAGAGCGCAATGGCGTCGTATGATCCATGTAGCCGACCCCACCGAGTGGGATAAGGCTTTGTTGTTGTTGTTGTTGTTGTTGTTGTTGCTTGTCTTTCATTTATCATATTCTAAACCTACTTCAGATAAAAGAAACCCACCCTAATAAAAATTTCTGTCCAAGAACTTCTTATAGGCTCAGAAATATTTAACAAACCACAACAGATATACGACTAGAAATTCATTCTGACATGTCATCAAGAACTTAGATCCGACAACAATGGAAAAATGATGTATAGAGATTGTTCAACAACAACAACAACAACAACAAAGCCTTATCCCACTAGGTGGGGTCGGCTACATGGATCATACGACGCCATTGCGCTCTATCAGTAACCAAATTTTTTGGTATATTATTCGTTAATAGATCTCGTTCTATTAGCTCGTCAAGTGTTCGCTTTGGTCTCCCTCTACCTTCCTCCACTTACACCAACCAGCTTGAATTCTATGGTTAACATCATCATCAATCTCCCCATCTTGTCTTATAATTGATCCCAAATATTTAAACTTTGTCACTTGAGAAATTATATCATCTCCTAACCTAACTTCCGAATCGCCTCTAAATTGTCTATTCGTGAAATTGCAATGCATATACTCTGTCTTATTCCTACTTAAACGGAAACCCTTTGACTCCAACGTGTTTCTCCATATTTCCAATTTTGCATTAACCAAAGTTTCTTTTTCTTTGCAATGTATAGAGATTGTTCAAGAAAAAGAAACTTTATTCACTATGAACAATGATGTACATATCAGTCAAACAAAAGAACATACCTGCATTGGCATTTTACTTAAGAAGGTGATTAATTCACCAGGGCGATCCTCACCATGCCCGCCAGGACAAATTTTTCCAGGAGTAGCATCAAGAACCCAGACCTTCAAGGACAAAAGCCACAACCCACTGTTCATTTTGGTGATGGTATTAATAGCTTGATGCTTGAGGAAATTTATCATGGCAACTAACAGCCAAAGTATAAGTATTGATAGCTTTCCTTCTTTTGATGAAGTACTGATAGCTTTCTTACCTTCACAGGCCGAGCAAGTGGTTTTGCAGCTTGTTCTACCATGCTCAAGGCCACTAAATAACATATGTTTCAAAAGTCACATATGCTGTAATTCACTTTTAATAGAATAAATTGGATTGGCATCAAGGAGCAGCCATTTAGAAGTTACATGGGAAACTACCTTTACCACCAAAACTGTGGCCAACTAAAACTCGTGGAGTTAATCTGAGTTGTCCGACCTGTTCATTAATAAGTCGAGATGAATAAATTGTGCAGTGAAAGATGAGAAAGAAGTAAAAGCAAATTGAGGACTCCATTCAACAATAGTTGGTCATTAAGACAGCATGGCATGATCATGCCACTTCACTTAACTTATTTTTGATATATCAAATAGGGAAGTACACAGTTAATAACTAGTACCAGTGCACTCTCCAACATAGCACTCAGTATGATAATTAAGAGAACAACAAAGTATCTGCTATTTTTTCCCCTTTTAATTATTATTAGAATGTGCGTTGCTTTCCACCGCATCGTTTCAAACGAGTTGTCATGATTGCAAAGATAAATGATTAATGGATTGACCACCAACTCTAATAGACAAGCATGTATGTTTCAGAAATTTATGCTGCAAAGTTATTGCATACAACACATGATATGACATTAGTAATAAAAGGTTAAGATCATTGAAATGCCAAAAGGAATTACCATAAAGTACCTACAAGCTTTAAGACATCTAGGGCAGCTGAAGCAACAGTATGAGGTCTATGCTTCTTGATCAATGCTGAATCACCATGGCAACGCAAGTCAACTAAAAGAAACTGCATTACAGAAAATTTGCAAAAGTCGAGTGAAAAAGCAACAGAAAGAATGTGAACTACAATGTGGTAAAACAATGATTTCATTTCAACGTTGATTTACCTTAATTCCAAGGACTACGTATAAAAACACTATATTATGCCACTCACTCTAGTTCCTAGCTGTGTCACTCAACCATAACAGTATAATCAATGCGAAGTACCAATGCATTAATTTCAGACATTATAGTTAAAGGGAGGGTGACAAAATGTTGATAGGAAACCCCTAAAAGCATATAAAATATGAACAAAGAAGATCATTTCAGAAGCTTCGCAGCATGGTAGAGAGAAAAAAAAGCATGATAGAAACTGCACGGAGATTACTGACAATTAATAAAAATACCTGCCACATAGGAAATTCTTGCGCCAACCTCCTAGCAAAAGACCCTGACATATTTATAATGAAAATAAGCATAGGGACTTTGAACTCCATAAGCAACACCAATGACAATATTTATAGATCAAGATTGCAAAAATAAATTTATCATAAATATTGATCTGCACTAATCAACATGTTAGTGTTAGAATGAAGCTTAAACAAGTAAGCTTTTATCTACCTAGTTGAAGATTATGATTGATATATGCATCAAGCATCTCCTGCCACTAATCCTTCATGTCTGCACTTTAATGCTCTGTATTATCAATCCACTAAGTCTTCTATTTTGGTTTCTTGATTGTTATCTTTTAGACAACCACGTGATGATAAAATCTGAACTTCTGAATCTATTGGTTTCATTTTGTATGCCAAATGTCACATGACACAGATTTGTACTGCAACACATAATATAGGTCAAACTAAACTATCATGATCCATTACCTCCCTATCCTCAGTTTTGTAGCCAAAGATAGATGTAGAACATAGTGATTTCACTCTAGGAACTAGGTATTTAGAAACAGCTACTCATGCAATTCAATCCATATGGACCCTCATCATTTTTAAATTCAAGTGTCAAAGAACACATACTTCGGTAAGGAAATATATTTTTATATCAGGAAAGATGGCACATGATAACTTTAGCACCTATGTGCAAATTTAACTTAGGGTGCATCCACTGGATAAAGCAAAAACACACATTTTCAGAGTGTGTATCAGAAGACATTATCGCATGACTATAATATCTAACTATTTCAAAGATTAGATATCAACTACCAACAGAGTTGGAGTGGAGTGGTAAGGAGCTCCTCCTCACTTAAGGAGGTCTCGAGTTCGAGTCCTCTAGATGCAGAGAATTTTCGTTGGGAGCCTCACCCACCATAGCCAGGTGTCTGACTCGAGGCGACACAGATTAATCCGGACTAGTAGCCCCAAATACTATGGGGGCAACTTCTCGCTATCCAGATGGCTTGAACTTTTAGGAAGACACTCATCATTATATTATATATTAAGAAAATTTTTCCTTATGTGTGGGTTGCTGATACTTTTGGCTAATCCAACCCACCATGTGAACCACTAGAGGCGACACAGATTAATCAGGACTAGTAGCCCCAAATACTATGGGGGCAACTTCTCGCTATCCAGATGGCTTGAACTTTTAGGAAGACACTCATCATTATATTATATATTAAGAAAATTTTTCCTTATGTGTGGGTTGCTGATACTTTTGGCTAATCCAACCCACCATGTGAACCACTAGAGAGGTAATTAACTTTCAATACAAGCTTTATCGAGGTTTGAACTCAAGCACCTCTCAATCTTCTATAGTGTACCATATTAAATTTGATGAACTACCAACTATCCTAAAAGTTTAACCTGTTAGGAATATACTCATTATTATATTTATATCCTTAACCATGTCTAATGTGTGATACCTACAAGGGCAGCTGAGATCAAAATCTCAGATGCATGGAAGTTGATTGACTAACAAGCACAATAACACATGAGAAAAATAAAAGTTAGGCAGCTGAGATACTAATTTAACAGATACTATATTGGTGGGAAGTGTGAGTGATTCTACAACCAAATAAGTTCCTTGTATTAAGCCAGTGGAGATGCTTAGGGGTTGAGTAGCTTACTAACCCCAGTTCTTCCCACTTCCAAGAATACCATGCAGGAGAACAGCAGTTGGTGGATCAGGCATAGATTTGTCTCCAAAAGAATTCCAGCTAACCTGCATGAAGGTAGTAAATGAGATTTTTTGCGAGAAATTAAATGGGATTTCTCATACTCCATAGTACAAACAAGCAAAAGGCTTCGTGAATGATGAACTAGATTTCCAGATATATATAATCAGAAAAATGTCCATCTGTGACATAGGACAACTTTCGTTTTTGCCAAAATTCTCTCCTCCTCATTTTGGCTAGTACTAGATAATTCTGGATGCTACAGTTTAAGACAACATCCAAGTATTTTTATTATCATTTTTCTTTAGACTTATCAAAAAAAAACATACATGTATTATGTTGATATATACGTTCAGCAGGCATAGCACACTAGAATTTAAATCATCAGCAGAAACTCAGTCAGGCACTTTTTCTATGATTGGCAATCACATAAACCCAAAACACAACTGCATCAATTTTCTAGGCAACTATAACACGTGGTGTTTAAGAAAAATATCTCAGTCTAGGTTCCTCTTGTATTACAATGGCACTGTAGTTGTGGTCAGAATATAATGCAACAAAGGTTTTAATATAACCATCTCTCAGTAGAATGCTTGAAAGCTTTGGATTTCATCTTAGAGAATAGGGTTCGATCCCCAAGGAACACTGAGGATCAATGTTAAGTTAACTTCCAAATTTTACATTGTCATTAGGTTTTGGACTTAATTTATAATACCATAAAAATGTTTCCATTATGGATTTCCTCAGCTAAAACTCCAAGCCCGCGTTAAATCTCAATCATGTTCCAAACTGGGGTTTTGGCCCAATGTGTAGTTCGTTTCTACTTGAGTGCACAGTTTATATTGCAGACCAAGAATGAACATATTTGAGACACCTTTTGAGAAAAGAAAACAAATAGTTTCAGCGATTCACCATAAAATTGGTGCTTTCTAGAAGCAGCAAAAAGTTCCAGATCAGGGTTCTAGCAGCACATCACAGCAGTGTTGTGTGCACTTAGCTTTAAGCAGTTTAGCTGATAAAATATACTATGCACTATTAAGGTAACTTTTCTTTTTGTGTGCACAGCATTGATCCTTATGTATTTTCTCATTCTCTATGGTTGCTATAAATATATATAAAGGAAATTCTAAGTGCCTACTTAGTATGGCAATTAGGAGACTAATGTTGCTTTAGATAACATTAAAAACCTTGAGTTCTTCTTGTTAGATGCTTGTTCATCAGAAGAAAAACTTTTGAAAGGCCAATGTCGTTTTCGTTTAAGTGACTACTAATATGGAAATTAGGAGACTAATGTTGCTTATATAACATTAAAAACCTTGAGTTTTTTTTTTATAAGTTAAAAACCTTGAGTTCTTCATGTTAGATGTTTGTTCATCAGAAGAAAAACTTTTGAAAGGTGAATATTTTTTACGTTTAAGTGACTACTTATTATGGCAATTAGGAGACTAATGTTGCTTTAGGTAACATTAAAAACCTTGAGTTCTTCTTGTTAGATGTTTGTTAATGAGAAGAAAAACTTTTGAAAGGCCAATATTGTTTACGTTTAAGTGACTATGGATGCTTGCTTCTAATGGAAATAATGCAATTTTTGTGTCCACCTAGCTGTAAGCTGTTTAGTTGATAAGCCATACTGTGCAATATTATGATTGTTTTTCTTTTTGTGCACAGATCATCGATCCTTATGTTCTCTTAGTTTCTCTATGGTTGCTATGAATGTACATCATAGGTAATTCCCTGGAGTACTGCTTTGCATGGCACTTAGGAGATCAATGTTGTACTTAGATACATTGAAAACCTTGAGCTTTCTTGTTATATGTTTGTTTACCAGAAGAAAAAAAAACTTTCCAAAGGCCGGTAACATTGATGTTCAAGTGATGACAAATGCTTCTATCAGAAATAATGCAACTACTGCTGTAGTTTACTTTTATTCCACATTATAATCATAATTTTTTGTGAAAGCACATTATGATATTATGCTCATTATATCAGAGGTCTATTAGGAAGTAAAATAGGTTTCTCTAATTAGACATGATTCCTAGTTACCTCAAATTGGACTTGAAATTGAATGATTCACCAATTTCAAAAGACAGGGAGAGATAGACAAGATGGTTGATGTTGGGGACAAACATAAGAACTGCACTGTTTTGATGATAATTGGTTGAAATTGTTGAAGCAAAAGATCTTAGGACATATAGCAAAACAGCGAGGAAGTTAAAATGACTATCATATTAGCATATCTAATATAGTGGAGAATTCTCATGGTCAAAAGCAGCCAGAAATTTCATAATTGATGTAAAATTGACTTACAAGGTTTCCTTGGACCAGATCATATGCCTGAAAAAGATTAAAAAAATCAGTAACTAGATTTATAATATTCATGTTTTTGTGTCTACATGTTGTGTGCTCTCCGGACGTGCATTTACAATAGAGGAATATTTGCAGTTTCTAATGAGATACAATCAACCAAGTCACCAATTACCAGAACTCTGTTAGGCTTGGCAACATCTGATTGATAGACAACTCTCTCATCCACTAACGCCATGCAAACACGTGATCTTGAACCAGATGCAGAATATTTTATCTTCTGATTACTTAGAATTAATTGGCTGGCAAGAGATAGCTCATTCTGAATCATGAAAGGTATACAGATTAGAAGCAATTAGATGCAATAAGAACAGACTTTTCTGAACATTAAACATTCAAGAATGAATCAATATTGTGCAGCTGTGTGCACAGGAAAAACTATTGTTATGTCTTTTACTAACAACAACTCAACATTTCCCCTTTTAAAAGAGAATTCAACATTTTCGTATACTGTTTAAAGCAAAAAAAAATTTGAGCAGTTCCATTACTATTAAAGTGACATGAAATGCATCATTAGTGAATTCAACATTCTTGCCACAAATAAGATTTAAAAATTATAACACTAGTCCATCGAATTATTATCAAATTAATAGCCATACTAATAAATAGATACCCAACAATATTTCTTCTACAAAAAGCCCCTATTGGCTACACATAATTTCTCCCCCTGCCCTTTTTGTCTGTTACCCTTTCACTCAAAAAAATAAAAAAAAGAGGAGCTTAGGGGCCTCATTATAATTGTTAGGAGAAAAGAATACATTCAATGGTTCTTTTTCTTATAATGCTAGCTCAGGTGAGAGTATTAAGTAAATCTTCTACAATTTGCTTGAATGACTTGATTTTACCTACTCTTACCTCAAATTATAAGCTTCTAGACGTCATCAAGCTACCGCTCACACAAACAAATGGCAACCTTTTTTAAATAAGGCAAATTACATTTTGGCTATCTACTCCCCTCACATGTGGACCGCTAAAAACTTTGGTGTAACCCAATCTACCACGTGGACTACAAAGGAAGGAAATTAATTTTTAATAAGAGTTCGGTCGGAGTTTGAACCTAACTTAGGTTCTCTCAAATTAGATAAGCTACCAACTATTACAAAAGGTTAAACCATTAAAAATGTCATATTTATATTTATATTCTTAACAATAAACACTTGAAAACTGATTTAGAACATAATATCCACATCATCTCGAACATAAATATCGATAATTTGAAATAGTCACTCTTGCATGATTTTGTTGTTTTTTTTTTCTCTGATGTTAAATGGAGGCCTATATCAAAATCATATCAACAGGTATCTTCTAAAACTTGAACCATTGACCTCACGAATTGAAGCAAAGGGATGGTTGGTTTCTCATGAACAGCTTTAATACAAAGCAACATGATGGAAGTTCCCTATAACAACAGAAAGCATAGACGAGTGCCAAAACTGTCAGCTTCTAACATGACATGACATTCAACTAAAGTAGGAAACTCAAAGTGCATTTTGCCCTTTTTAAACGAAATCAGCATTTGATTAAAGAGTCTTGGGTTTTGGGCAGACTAAGACGAATTGCATTAACAGTCGCAGAATTTTTATCGCGCATTTTAGGAAGAACTAATTGAGGCAGCAGCAAGGCACCACAACATAAGACCTCGATTTTTCATAATTGAGGCAGAAAGGCAGAGGAAGATGAAATCAAAATGATCAATAACAAAGCAAAAGAGATGAAATATCCAGAACGAAAGTGACCGTGAGAGGAGCCTTCGAGATCCGAAGAGTCGACGGAGTCCCGTCGAGCGAAGAGATCGCTGGCCGTTTTTCCCCGCCGGCCGTCGACGGAGTCCTTTGCCCTCGGCCGCGCGCGAGGCAGCCGAAGTTGGAAATCGCCGCCATTGTCGGAATCCTAATTCCCCCGTCTCCTGTCTCCGGCGAGCAATCGAATCGAGGGGTGGCGTCGTTCTTGGCCTCTCCTTTCGGGTGTGCGAGGGCGCCAGAGGGAGGGAGGTGGGTGGAGGGCGGAGGCTCCGAGGAAGCTGGTGGGACAAGTGTTGCGTGGGTGGGGACACCGCGTCTTTTTTGTTATGTGGCGTGCGACTTTTTTCTTTGTGTTTAACCAACGCCTCTTTCAACTCCGCGTCCTCCCGAACAGGCGTCTCCGCCTCCGCGCCGTCAAAAACTGTTCTTTCGCCGTCACGACGTCGCCTCCTCGTCGCCGTGGTCGTCGTGTAAATCCTCGAAGCGTCGCCGGCGAATCCGTGTCATCCTCGCCGGCGATGAGGTACCGCTCCTGAAACTCCTCTTGACGACTACGTCGTACAGCACTCGGCGGCGCTTGGCTGAACGCTCAAATTGCACGCCGTTTCCGGTGAGGCCAAAGTCGCCGGACGAGTTGTCCGACGACTTTTGGGCGCTCGAGTTCGTAGTCGCTGGACGCCAACCGTTTTTTCCCCCGGCGCGACATGTAAAATTCAGTAAACGGCATGCTCTGTCGAAGGCTCTTATGCGTTCGATTCCGCCGTATGTATTCCTCTCTCTTGGGCACTCTGCATATGGCTAAAGTTCAATACTTTCGATGCCCTCTCCTCCAAATATCTCACAGGCCAACATCTTCCAAGTGCAAAAGTGCATCCCCAAGTCATGGAGAAGGCCGTCCAGTCCAACACCAACAGCATTGGAGACTACTTCTTTTCGTCCTCCCTCTGCGCAGCAACGCACTCTCCGGGGCTCCCTCGTTTCTTTCATCGGCTCACTCTCGCTACAGTGCCTTCTCCGCGAGGCCTTCGCCACCTTCTCTTTCCTCCGCTTCAATTGTCCGAGGTCTTCCCTTCTGCTACTTCGACCCTTGTCCTCTCTCCTCTCCTGCGCTGCTTCCCAGAGGGCCCTCCGGGAAGGCCTACAGCTGCATGGGCTCGTGATATCTCATGGCTTCCAAGATCATTCCACGGCTTTGGCTAAGCTCATCCACTTCTATCTGACCTTTGGTATCGACTCAGATGCTTTTTTAGTGACTGAAAAATCACTAAAAAATCAGTCTTTGGCTTGGAATCTCCTTATTTCTACGTATACTCGTTTCAAATTATGGAAAGATGCAATTTTTGCTTACAAATGTATGGTTGATAGATCCATCAGTGGCGATAACTACACCTACTCAGCTGTTCTCCAAGCTTGCAGCATGACACGTGACTTGGATTTGGGAAGGGAAATACATTGTTGCTTAGGTAATGATGATTTGGAATTGGATGTTTATGTATGGAATGCTCTGATTGCAATGTTTGTGAAATGTGGAAAGATAGATGCTGCCCGGAGGGTGTTCGACATAATGAATGTAAAAGATGTTGTTGCTTACAATACGATGATATGGGGCTATGCTTCAGAGGGGATGTGGGCGGAGGCCTTTGAGTTGCTGCAAATGCTGCAGGCTAACTTAAGTGTCAATACTGTGACTTGGAATGCTGTCATGGTAGGGAATTTGCATGCAGGCAATTATTTTGAAGTGCTTAGATTGATCTCCAGAATGAGGATTAGTGGTTTGGCTATTGATGATGCAACATTGGTTATTGGCTTGAAGGCATGTTGGAGAGTTGAGTCACTGAGATTTGGGAAAGAGATGCATGGATTAGCGATCCGTAATCATGGTATTGTGCCTGAAAACGTCATGAATACTTTGATTACAATGTACTGCAGGTGCAAGAATACAAACTATGCTTACATGTTGTTCAGAATTAGTCGTACCCAAAACTTGCTTACTTGGAATGCTATGCTCTCAGGCTTTGCACTTGTAAATAAACAAGAGGAAACTTCTTTGCTTTTCCAAGAGATGATTGGTTCCGGTATTAGGCCAGACTACATTACAGTTATAGTAATGTTATCCATGTGTGCTCGCTGCATAAACCTTAAGCATGGGCAAGAAATACATTGTTATTTAACCAAACATGGTCTCGAACATCACCCATTCATAACAAACTCTCTTATTGGTATCTATTCCAAATCAGGAAGAATGTCAGTTGCACAAAGGGTCTTCAGCCAAATGATAGATCATGATGTAGTCTCCTATACCTTACTAATTGCAGGTTATGGGATCCAAGGGGAAGGAATTACTTCGCTGAAGCTTTTCAACAACATGATTACTAATGGGATTAAACCGGACCATGTAACTATGGTAGCCATCCTCTCAGCTTGTAGCCATTCTAGGCTCATAACAGAAGGACAAATGCTTTTCAATTACATGATTGCTAACTGCGGCATTATGCCTCAGGTGGAACATTACTCTTGTATGGTTGATTTATACTGTCGCGCAGGATTACTTAGTAAGGCAGAAGACATAGTCAATAGAATGCCACTACAGCCAAGCGCTGCAATGTTAGCTACACTCCTTATTGCATGCAGGATTCGTGGACATTTAGAGATTGGACTGCGTATTTCTCGCAAACTTTTGGAGTTGAACCCAGATAACTTTGGCCATTATAGTTTAATATCGGACATGTTTGCTTGTACTGGGTGTTGGCAAGAGCTAGCTATGGTTAAAACATTGATGAGAAACCTGGAAGCTAGGAAAACTTCAAACTGCTTATGGTTGGACATAGGGAATGAAATCTGTTCATTCATGGCAGTGGACCAATCAAATAAATATGCACATGACACTTCGATCCTGCTTTCTGGATTGGTTTCTTACACAAGTGCTGGAGATATCAGTAGCGATGAATTGGAGGAGGTAAATGGTTAATGTTATGAAGGAATATATTTCTCTTTGAGGATATGGAATTCCCTAAGACATGTGGTGCAGGCATGCTTATAAACGGTGGAAAAAAAGAATAAGAATAAAAATATATAAAAGCAGTCTTTTTTTTATTTGGTCTTGGTTGGTGGAAATATTTCGGTGATCACTGATTTAAGATGTGCTTTCGGTGAGAAAAGAAGGGATAATCACCAATGCCAATTGTTCCTTCTTTGTGCTTTGACTTGAACTGAAGCAGATATGACATCATTCATGGAGGCACCTCTGGGCAATGCAAAGGCCAGCGAGATCTTCAAGACCAAGTATGCTCAGTGTCACGATAAGAAAGGGTGCCAGCCATTAGCAAAGGTCCTTTTTGTGTATTTTTTACCAGAATTGTTTAGAGTTTTTTCCTTTGATCTCTCTCATCATTTAGTTGATTCTATGATTCTTTTGAAGTTGTTCCTTGTGACTTCCTGTGTCCTTTATTTGTTAAAACTGTTTCTAGATTCAGTCTGTAGATTATGTGGTAGTACAAGGCTCTTTCATGGTAGATCTCTGTTAAGATTTCTGTTATCATTTGATGGGTTCTTAGGTTTCAGGAGCTCTTGCAGTGATACCATTATGGTAGATTAATGTGATCTTACAAATCTTTTTGCTGTGTTTATCTACTCAAAAGTGTTAATAAAAGTGAACTTGCGGAACCTTTGACAGATTGTTTTTGTGCAGGACCAATTTGAATCCACTTTTTGCGAGGCAATCCGACACTATTCCTTGGTGCTAGTAGGATGTCACCAGCAACATGGCTGTAATATGAGAGGTGATGAGTTCCTAAATTATTTTCTCAACCCCAATGAAGGTGTGACATGGTGAATGCGTTTTATGTCCTTTTTTAAAGGAATTTGATGTCTTTATACATACAATTGGTCAGTGTTGGTTAACTTCTATGCCTTTTTGTCACCCTAGTTTTATATTTTGAAAAGTTGCAAGATTTGGAAAATGCAGTAAAAAGGGTATTCTGCTCTTCAATTTGCTTTGAACAAGGATCCTTCTCCATATGTGATATACTAATTGCTTTTGTGCACGTACTTAAACTTAATGTAGCAATCACATCTCTCTCTTAGAAAGGTAGCAAAGATGTATCTGATGATTTTGGAATTGGGAAAATTGCCATCAAGAATGCAGTCAGGGATTGTGTTTCTTGGAAAATAAAATAAGGGAAAATGAAATGTTGAGTGAAAAGTAAAAGAAGATGTGACATTGAAGAACAAATGTATTCTTACTCTAGGATCACTTACAATGCTTATCTAGAACTATGCTTCTTTTTTTGGATATAATTGAACTTTTGCTGCATTGAATTCCTATAAATGGTAGCTTGTGTCAGTTGATGATAATTCCTATGATGTCTAGTTATTTCTTGAAAGGAAAAGTAGGTAATTTTACTGTTTTAAGCCTCAGCTTGATTTTGTTAAATGATGCAGAAATTATGCTAAAATCTTCTGTGCTATTTACAAATATAAATTCATTGAGCCTTACTTTGATGTCCTTGTTCTATATTTCTCCCTGGCGAATTTGAAGTTTGTGGATGTGTAAAATGCATATGGTTTGAAACTTTTCATCTTTATTTATGGACTGGCATGGAACTGATTTTACCAAGTGCGACCAAGTCCTCGCCAAGGTATATAGAGTGAGGTAGGCATCTAACTCTGACACCAGATTGTGCCTTGTGTGGCGCTATCAAGGAGGACATTGCCTACATATTATTCAAGTGTATGGTTGCAGAGGGATAATGGCGGTAAGTTAGGCAGAGAGCCCATTCCACATTCCCGGGTCTTTTGGGGGCCATCATCGTGCACATAGTCGCCAAGTGTACCCTTCGTCAGTTTTTGGCCCATATAGCGACAATGCAACAACGCTCTATTCAAAGCGGTGCTATATTGTGAATATTGTACACCAATATTTTTTAGTAGAGAATGGGGGAATGTAACTTTTTGTCACCTTATCTCTATACATTTTGCTTTTTTTTCTATCACAAGACTACGTTTTTCACAATTGTCTATACAGACGATTAATCTCTGGTCATCATTTTACCCTTTAGAAAGGAACGTGGAATTTCTTGTTTCAAATGTACTAGCATAAGCTTGACAGACCAATGACTATTTCCTGTTTGCCCTTTTTTTGTACCAGATTACATTTTTCATTCTTCATTCATCCAATTTTGGTTTAGTTTCTGTCAGCTATGGGGTTCATAAACTGACCTTCTAAAGGTTTTTTTATTGGAGCTAGCACCTATAAATACATTTGAAGTGCTTTTCATGCTAACATTTGGATTCACCCTCAGACATTTGAAGTGCTTTCATGCAAACATATGTCAAGTGTTTTAAACTTGCATAATATGTTTTCAATAATCTATTAGGTGTCATATGGTTAAAGAACAAATGATAAAATAGAGTCTTGTTCCATATTATCTATCAAAGCATTTCATAGTTGACTGGGGCAACACTGGTATTTAAAAAAAAACTCTTGTTGAATTTTGAGAAATAAATTATTCCAGGTAAAAGTTAGAATAGCTTATTTCTTTGAGGTGAACAGGTGAATTGATTTTATCCCCTTTATCCTATCTCTAACCAAACAACACCTTAAATTTAAAGACACGTGAACAGTTTCTTTAGATAGCTTATTCTTGTCTTCTGCTAATGCAAACATTTGGTCAAAGTTCATATAGTTGTCAGCAAAGCATAACAAGGTCAAGTCAATTTTTGGGGCCCATATATCAGATCCTTGAAGAGGCTATGTCCTTGGAAAGTCGAAGAATGTCCTGCTGCATTGTTAGGGTATTCTTAGATATTTTTAGCATACAAACTCACTAGCAAAATAACATTTTCAACTCTTCATAACAGCAACACTATAGAACTCACTTGCAATTTGCAAATACTGCTCACTCACACACTATACTCATGCACATGCACTCTCACCACACCCAGACTACCACGAGCCTATAAGAAAACATGATGCAAACTGAGCTCACTTTACGCCTATTTATCTTGTGCAAGCACCGACTTCACAAAAGCTTTTGGTAGAAGCTATTTAGTTTTAATCACACATCTATTACAACGTGTACAATGGTCTAAAATCATAGGTAAGTATTTTAGCAGTAAGAATTCTCTAAAGAGGCCTAATTAAGTCAGTGTTGGTAACTTCTACACTCTTCCTTAGCATTGACTTACTTCTTTTTATAGTTGTTCTTCGTATCATGCCAAGTTGCTTACGCAACTCTTCAAACATGACATTATGAAGTCCTTTAGTAAGAGCATCTGCAACTTGCTCTTATGTTCTCACAAATATTAATTTGATATCTTCTTGCAGCATTTTTACTCAAAGAAAATGATAATGAACCTTGATATGTTTATTTAGTGCATGGAACACTGAATTTTCGGTTAAATGACTTGCAAATTGATTATCACAATACAACTTTATGTTTAGTTAGTGCAGGGAACACTGAATTTTTGGCAAAATGATTTGCAAATTTATTATCACAATACAACTTCATTTTTGAATCAACTGTTTGATGCAGATTATTCAATAATTGCACTAGCCATGTGCACTCGTAAGCTGCCATTGTACCTGATCGACTCTGCTTTGTGCTTGATAGAGATAGTATGAAACAGCCTATCACAAATCAAAAGCCCATTGGGGCATTTCTGCAAATCTTTCAATCTGATAAGTCCCTTTTTGTCTTTTTGCAGGGCAGAAAAAAAAGGGTTTTTGGATCAACCGTTGTGATCGCGACACGTGTCCTTTGGATGTATATATATAACCCCTCATCTCTTTGCACTGTAGCCTCTACAGTGCATCTCCCACCCTCTCCCATTCTTCTCTTCAGCCAGCGATGCAGCAGCTTGGGACGCACCATGAGGCGATTCCAGCAGCCGCTCGGCCATCGAAAAGTACGAACGCGTCCCTTGTGTCGACGAGAAGACAATGACGGCTGCTGATTTTCGTTTGGCTTCATGTGTGCAGCTCGAGTGTGGAGGTACCGACGGCGAATGAGGGGGGAATCCGGTTGATTTTCAGGCGCGATTCACGGCTGATCGCTCTCAGTAAGTTTTGGAGCCGAGAAGAAATCAGACACGCATTTACTTCTTCTCGGTGAGCACTCGGCGAACTGAATTTAAATCTGCAGTGTTATAGTTATTAATTTGGAGAATGATAACTAAAGTGTATATGGGCATATTAGGTTTCCTTCGCTACCCGTTTTTGCACATTGTTGGACCTGCGGAGCTCATCAAATCTGAGGTGTCCTAGAGCTGATCGAGGTGAGTTTGAGAGTGATTATGAACTGTTACGATAATTGATTTGGGCCTTCGTACTAGCTGATTTCTGAAGATATGAGTGCTGATTTTATTTCAGATTTCATATTACAAGGTGTTGACGGAGTCGGCCTAGGAGCTCACTTGACTTTAGGGCTGCACACGGTGAATTTATAAAGTTAATAATGTCATGTTCAAGGCTGATTTGGTTTAGATAAGAAGATTGAATTACTTAATCTTATGCATGTAGGTTCGCATTTGATCCTTGAGCCTATAGTGGTTTTGGAATCGAGGTGTTAGCTATTCCATTGGATTCACTCGAGGTAAATTAACTTATGGACTATAAACATCACGTGTGCAGATTTTATAAATAAAGATTTGAACGATGTCTCTCGAACTTCTTGACATGTAGCTCATATTTACATCACTTGAGAGTTAGAGCCTACGATATCCGCGCACGCTAGCGCCACTCCACATCGTACGCGGTGAGTGACAATTAGAAATAGTTATTGAAAGATTGAGTACTTAATCA
>LTAE01000636.1:29838-73079 GCA_001647135.1 Pontederia paniculata
GTATTGCATTGTGGGCTTCGGTTTTCTTGGTTTTCGATATTGTGTTCCCTCCACTCACTGAGTCATCTTTATGCTCACCCCTCTCTTCCCATTTTGCAGGTGACGATTGCTAGATATGCTATGTGATGTGCATGGGTTGGGGTTTGACATGTGTGAGATCGACGGACTAGAGTAGTCCAGTTATCTTTGCTTATAGCATTTACATATGAGTAGGAAACTTGTATAGTTCCTAACTTTCCATTTATCTCTTGTTATTCATCCGTTTTGGCCATTCGGATTGAGATTTTGATTATATCCCACTTGTGGATTCCCGAGGACCAATGTTCCTCATATTCGTATATTGTTGCTGAGCCATCGTGCTCCTGTGATCACAGACATTTCATCTTATGGATAGTTATTCTCTTTTATGTTTATATTCAGTTATATAAGTTGTTGTATACATGGACATTTTTGTCATTTATCCATTTTACGTCGAGATGCTGTCGAAATTTTTGGCAATTTCAAGAGTTAGAATATTTCTGCTTATCATGTTTTAGAATATTTCTGCTTATCATGTTTTCACAACGTTCAATTATTTGAACTTTATATAATATTATGTCTATTTTACCCCTCGTGACGGCTAACGGTCGACTATGTCGGGGTGGGTCGTCACATAGTAGGTTGTCTTCTGTTGCACCAAGATATTAATCATGATCCTAGGCTAAATACATAGCCAGTAGTAGAGCGTCGAGTATCATGATCTTCAACATAATCAATATCACAAAAATCATTCAAGATACAAGATATACTCTTTCTATAAAGTAACTCAAAGTGCCTTTGATATATACCTTAGAATTCTGAAGGCAACTTCAAGATAAGGCTTCTTTGATTTTTGTATGAATATGTTAACGACTCCAACAACATGTGTGATGTTAGGACGTGATATCAGACTTTCCACCAATTTTCATCATTTAATTCCTTCGTTCCAATAAAGTAACTTTGCATTGACTTTTGAAATAGGTTTGCAATCAAGCATTCCAATTTTATAAAAATAAGTCTTATTTTGTTTTTTCTATTTCAAGACTTAGAAAATGTTTCAACTCTTCGTAATCTTTTATTTGGAAACGATGGATAGATTGGCTCGAATTTAATAAATCTCAACATCATCATCCCATGTAATAATTAAGTCATCAACATAAATTAGCATAATTATTTTCTTGCCTTCTCGTGCCTTGACGAATAAGTTGGAATCAACTAGTGCCATAGAAAACTCGCATTGCTATAGGAACTCAGCAATCTTTCCAAAAACCATGCTCTTGGTGCTTGTTGAGCCCATATAACACCTTTTATAGCTTACAAACATAGCTTTTGTAATTAATAGATTCAAATCACGGATGTTGCTCTATATATACGCCATAATCTAATTCTCCATGTAAAAATGCATTCTTGACATTCATTTGCCAAAGCTTTCAAGGCTTAGTTGTCGTTAAAGCTAGTAAGACACGTACCGTAGAGATCTTGTCTATTGGACTAAAAGTATCCTCGTAATCAGAATCATACTTTTGAAAAAACTCATGAGTTACTAGACGAGCTTTATATCTTTCAGTGGATCCATCGGACCTCTTCTTTAACTTGTAAATCTATTTATAAAAGTTAGGCTCCACGTGACTTGGCTTCGAAACTAGATCCTACATATTCTAATGTAAAGCTTGAATTTCTTCTTCCATCAACAATCTCCATTCATGATGTTTGCAAGCTTTTTTTTTCAAATAATTTGTAAGCTTTTTTTTCGAATAATTCTAACTTATTTTCTCTATCATATTCTATATTGTTGTATTTGCATACTTTGAATTAGGCCTCTATTGTTTGCTTGATCTTCTTAGTTCTTGAGAATCTTCTTCAATCAATGGATCTTCCAGTCGACTTGGTCGTTATCCTTCTAAAGATATTTGGTGTTCTCCAATTTTCCATGGACTCTTCTTTTTTTAATTGATCTTGTTGAAGCTTTTTCTTCTTGCTCCATCATGGGATGAGGTGTTTCTGATGATACTTCCTCTTGAGTATTTTCTCCATCAAACAACATCATTTTCTTCGAAGGCCACCATGATGATGCTTTGACATATATATATATATATATATATATATATATATATATATATATATATNTGCACAGATCATGACACGAGTTTATTTTATATATATACATATATATATATATATATATATATATATATATATATATATGTATGTATGTATATTTATATACGTCCACTTGTAGGATCGCAACATCTCCAACCTTTTTGTTGGCTATCATAACCAACGAATATGCAACATATTGTCTTCTTGTTGAACTCACTACGAAGATTATCATCAATAAATACATAATATAGACATCCAAATATTGAAAATGACTCATCGTAGGTCTAATCTTCCATAACTTTTCATAAGGTAAAGATAAATTCAAGCTTAGTTTGAGATAGACTGTTGATGACATGAGTCGATGTCCTTATGAACTCATCTAACATCGTGGAGGCACATTTCTAGCATGTAGCATGCTTCTGCAAGACTTCACCAAGTGACAATTCTTCATCTTGGCCACACCATCTTGTTGTGGTGTGTTTGGACAAATTAGTTAACATCTTATATAACATGCTCGAAGATATTGAGAGAACTCTTCTGATATATACTCTACTTCATTGTCAATGCACAAGCATTGGATCTTTCGGCCATTCTCCTTCTCAGTCATTTCTTTGAATCCTTCGAATTTATTCAATGCTTTAAACTTCTTTTTCATGCAATCCACCCCTACATACTTTGAAAAATCATCAATAAAAGTGATCATCTAGCAAAATTCACAAACAGATGATTGCTTTATAGGTCCAAGAATATCAAAATGCACCAACTGTAATGGTGCCTCAACTTTGAATTTTGACTTCTAGCAAGGTAGTTGATGTGCCTTACCAAATTAACACTTTGCACAAACAATGTATTCCCGAACATCAAGACAAGAAAGTCCCTTTTACTATGAACTTCTTCATCATTGCCTTTAGGTGATGATAGCTCATGTGCTAGAATTTTGCATGCCAAAGAATAGTTGTTTCATTTTTACTTGTCTTGTCTATGTATGCAAACAATACATAGACAGATTCTTGTTTTCTTCCTTCCAAGATTGGTGTCAGGTTAAGATAGACATTAATAAGTTCGTGGACATACCCGCCATGTAATAAACATGATCGAGCTCCACTTGGCATGCTTAAAAGTGAGGAAATGTCGTCATCTTGCCAACGTGCATAATTGGCAATCGAGTATTATTAGCAATCACCCCCATACACTCTCCTTTGTATTCAAACATACTTTGAAGCTTCTCTTCATCTCTTGTCATATGATTAGAGAAACTAGAGTCAACTATCCAATCATTGATATAGTTAATACATTTATTGTTTGTTGCAATGAAAGTTGTTTCTTTAGAAGGCTCCTTGATATTGCTCATTATTGATTCCATTTCTTCTCTTATGCATCATTCTCCTTAAAGGTTGATAATACATTCTTCAATTACATATGATGCTTCAAGATCTCATCCTTCTTTGCTTTCATTCTTGAGAAGTGGCAATATTTTCTTCTTGTCGTTTACATGTACATAGTGATGTTTCTTCCTATTATTGTAACAATGAATATCTTGTTGACATTATCTATGTCCTTTTGCTCTTCTTTATTTGGACTTGCCGAGTTCCCCCTCGTTGTGAGCCTCAGCCTTGTTCACTTCTATTCCAGCCTTGATGGTGTTCTTTTTTCCTTTCTTCATTGTGGGTTGAGTATCATTGATTGAAGTCTCCTCTTTGCCATTCGATGGTATTCCATCACATTCACAATTGAAGTATTCTCTTCATCTTTGATTAAGAATCTCGATTGTACATCTAGATCTTCTTGGTTGATCAAGATATTTTTTAACTCTGTTAAAGTTGGTTCTTGAGCCCAACCTCTAATAGCAGTGACAAGGCTAATGCATTTTGGATGCAAACTATGAATAATGATTCTATGCATCCTTGTTTCAAGTGCATTTTGCGAATCTAATTTGGCAATTTCATAACAAATAATTTTGAGCTTGGAGAAGTATTGACTCCCTAATATGTCACTTTGCCTTATAGAGATTAAATCATTATTTAATCTTTGTAGCTTTATATCCTTCTTCGTGAAGAATGTAGCTAAGGTGTCCTATGCCTCCTTGGGTGTTTCTTTATCCTTGATCTTCTTAAGAATTCATCAACGACCGATGCAGCTAGAACATACATGCTTTTCTAACTTTGCACTCTCATTCCTTTAGTTCCTGGACATTTGTAGATGGTGTAGTTTCATTTCCACCAATGATGGTCCAAAGATTTTGCCCCTTCAAATAATATCACACATGAATTACTCCACTATTGTAATTAGTATGGTTAAACTTCTCCATGGAGCTTACCAGAGATCCAAAGTCTTCCAAATAACTTGGTGAACGCCTCAATGTCACTCAAGTAAGTGTAGTCTCGAACTTCACAATATCTAATTATTCACTAGTAGAGCTTCCCCTTAATGATCCTTATACCAACTTACTCCAATATTTTTTTTCGCAACTTCTTTTGCACCATCTCAAACCGGCAAAGTCTCCACGTAACTCGATCTTGAAAAATCTAGAACTAGTAGAATTTCCTTACAGCCTAACATGCTCTGATATTGATGTGTGCTAAGATGACCTAAAATTATTAGCTAGCAAGTGCTCTGGTCGTGATCAAGTTATAGTTAAGGTGAGTTGATATCATTCCAATGAGTATTATATTCTTGGCTATCTAATCTCACAAACTAATATGAGATGACATGAGTTTGGATAAAAATGAGTTGGCAAAAACATAAGATTGGATAAGATAAAAGAAAATTTAGGATTTTTTATGACAATAAGCATTGGACCATGATGAGATAAGATAATTGGAGATAAATAATACTTTACCACTAGTTTTAATCAAAGTTTAGTTTTAATATAATTCTTTTGAGGATTAGGATCTACCTAAGAATCTTGATTTCTTCTCTAGGATGAATCAATTACCTTAAATCCAATGTATTCGATCGTTCCTCTCCATGTGCCAATATAATCTAATAGACGACTAAGATACACTAATATGGAGTTCCTAAGCTATGAATTATTTCTATCTAGGATGCTACCTAGGTGTGGTATACATTGCTTCGAATAAAAATTTCAAGGATCAATTTCAAAAATCAAAGAAAATTAAGAGTTATCCAAGATGCTAGTAAATATCAAAGCTTCAAAGAAATCATGAAAATTATTAAGAATAACATTTCATACACATAAGAAATTTGACAATTAAATTCATTAGAAACAAGGGTTCCACATATTTTCTCTTACACTAAAAATTTCTCCAAGAAAAATAACTCAAGATACAACAAGGAGTTTATCTTTCGAATTGAAAGAGAAATAAGATTACAACAGTAAATGCAAAATTAAAACACCTTGATGATAGCTTCTTCAAAAAAATTCTATAACACTCAGGCTTGAAGCATACCCTCAAAATGATGTATTGAGGATGTATTTATATATTTTCAATAGGTAGGAGAAGTCCTAATAGGTAAAACTTCATTCTCCATCAGATTTGGCTAAATCTCGAGTCAAAATCTCCAACAAATAGGATTAAATACATTTAAAAAAGAAATTTTAATTTAATTCGGTCACTTTCACGGTCTGTGATAGGATCATCATGGTCGTCACCATAATAGGTCTCCAATATCGACACTTCTTCTTGGCCCGTGAAATTGGTTTCACTGCCATGATCAAAAGGTTGGTATGTGATCTTCAATTCTTCACGACCCATGTTCCAGGTGCCATAGTCGTGATCGTATATATTCATCTACATCATCCATCATCATCCCATTCGCTTATGGGTGTGATAACGCCTTCACGACATGTGACAATCTCGCTATTCTTCGGCTTGGATGTGCTCATGACCGTAAAGTTGCTTTCATGGGCCGTGATATGTTCATCACGAGCGTGAATCATGTGGGTCATGACTTTGTGCCGCATCCTCAATTACACGACCCTAAAACTAGTTTTCACGGACCATGAAATCCCTTCAGAAATTGTCGCTTACGCTCACGAGTGAAGCCTCTATCACGATCGTGATTTTTTATTTTTTTTATTATTCAGCTTCCAAATTATTACGATTTTCCTCTGTCGCATTGTCAAGTGCCTTAGACATAAAAACACATGACATTATGCAAACTATGACTTTGAAAACTAAAATGAAGTGAATTGATTAAAAATGATGCATGTGATGATGAAATTGATGAAAAGTGCACTAAATATGCTATAAAAAACACGACTAATTTAGCATGCATCTACACCACTTGTAAAGATGTTTAGTATAAAAATCTCTATCAAAATAACATGATGGGGGTCTTAGATCCTTATCTCTCGACCAGAGGAGGTATGAAGAAGAAGAAGAAGAAGAAGAAGAAGAAGAAGAAGAAGAAGAAGAAGAAGAAGAGAGGAGAGGAATTTTCTTTTCGACAACTGCTTGGAGAGAATAATAATCTATGAGGATCAATCTCATACTCTAGGAGTCTATTCATAGGAAATTTTTAGAGCTTCAACAAGTTTGAACGAAATAAAACTCTAATATTTTAAATAAATTAGAGTCCAACAACTTGGAGCCCCCAACATGGGCCGTGTTTGGGTCCGACATGGTCCATGTTGGACCTTAGTTGGAAATCGATTTTTATAGTTTATTTGTTATATGTAGTGTCATCGTAATCTAATTTATTATATGAACTAACCTAAGTACTTTTTGTAATAATATATTTTATGATTTCAACATCTTGACTCCATGTCAAGTGTCCACTTGGTTTATCTCTTTTTTATGGCATCCAGAAACTAAAAACACCAATAGAATAAAAAAAATCCCTTTTTTCTATCTTCATATGCTTTAGCCTCCTCTCTATTTTTCTATTTTTTCTTTTTACACCTTTACCCCTCTAAGGAGATAGAAGCTTTATTCATTTGAGTTGGATGATATAATTCAACTCCAACTCAAACGCTTAAGTTGATTAGCTTTTAAATTAACTTAAATCTAGTTGCGTAAGTATTGGGCTTAAAGCCCAACAATCTCTCCCTTTGGCCTATGAGAAGGAGATACTCCATCAAGAATCTCCATGAAAACTTCATGTCGGCCGATCCACATCTCGTTCAACTTTTTTCTTAGATTTATGTTTGTCTTCCCTTCTTTAGTGATCGTTGTATATTGAAAATTCAAATATCGAGTAGAAGAACAATGCTCTATTGTAGATCTACGAAGTTGAGAAGTCACATGCTCCCCCTACCCAAAATCAATCAACAATTGCATCATCTACATCCACCACTAGCTCATCATTCTTGAGTTTAATAAGTTATCACTACTCTGTCACTTTGATGTACTAAAGTTCATCAAGATTTAATATTCATTAAACACCACATCAGTAATTTTGATTATTTTCTTCTTCAATGTATCCCTAATTTGCATTTAGATTTTGCATTTTTATATCCCAAAAGTATGCATTTTTTAGCCTTGTCGTTCAATTTTGCCCTTGTTCCTTTGATTTAGGTGCAAAAACTCCACAATAAAAAATCTTCAAGTGAGAATAAGAACTACTCTTGTCAGTCCATGCTTGCTCCGGAATAGAAGAATTCAAAGGAACTGATGAAGATCCATTGGTCAAGTAGCACGGAGTATTTGCAGCTTTAGTCCAAAATGATTTCGACAGTTTAACCATCCTTAACATACATCAGTTTTATTCAAAATGGTTTTGTTCATTCTTTCAGCAATACCAATATGTTGTGGAGTTTTAGGTATTGTCTCCTCATGTCTAATATTATGCTTTGAGCAATAATTTTTTAACATCAGAGATGTACACTCAACAACATTATTAATGCGAAGATATTTCAATTTGTTTTTCATCTCTCAAATATGAAGTACCTAATCTTTTGTTCTCATGAAGTAAATCTACAATTTTGTAAAGCATCATCAACAAAGGTAACAAAATATTTATTACCACCTAACGAGTTAACCTCAATAAGATCACACACATCAGAATGCACCAAATTCAATATTGTTTTCTTTTAAAACTCAACACAAAAACGCTCCACATTGCTTAGCAAACAAACAATCATCACACTTAATAACTTTTCTTTAACAACAGTCATGGATCTCTTAATCAATTTCCACTTTTTCTCACCCATATGACTATGATAACATTTTTTATCCAAAAGTCGAGGAGAAATATGATTGAGATACAAATAAGGTATGTCTCATATCCTTTAGAATTAACCCACAATCAACATATATTTGTATATATATATATATATATATATATATATATGTGTGTGTGTGTGTGTGTGTTCAATTCTTGCAATTTTAGAGTCTTATTGCTCATCTTTATTGTACCTAAATCACCAATCTTGTAAACACTGAAGTATTCTTTTAAAGGAGTTGCATAATGTGAAACACCTGAATCGACTATCCACTTAATCGAAGAGTTTGTGAAATTTTGCACTCTTCACCATCTAAAATAAGTACATGATCATTATCTGATATCACTAATTAGTACTCTAGTAGCCTTCATTTTTCTGTTTCTTTTCATTTTGTTGTTTCTTCTAGTCTCTATAATTTTATTCAATATGACCTTCCTTACCACAATGATAATGCGAAAATCTTCCTTTTGATTGTGATTTATCACCATAACTCTTAGAACCTCTACTTCTATTTCTCCTCATGTACTTTGTGACAAGAACTTGTGCAATATATATTCTTATGTTCTTCCTCTTTATTTCTTAGTTGAACAAATAATATTTAACCATGAAAAGTGATGCAACACCATTTGGAACAGAGTTATTGAGTGCTATCATCAATGAGGTTTTCCATGATACTAATAAGGAACTTACTAACAGTAATAATTGCATCTCATCATCAAGAGTTATCTTCATTACTCTTAATTGATTTACTAAATCATGAAATTCACTCAAGTGTTCAAAATAAATTTTCATCTCGATTTTTTAAGTTCACAAATTCTTTAATCACGAAGGCATTATTTCGTGTTGTATTTTTTTCATATAAGTCTTGCAATCTTTTTCTACAGAATTTGTACGTTTGTCTTTTAAACAACATGATGAAAAACACTCATATCAATGAATTACATAATCATTTCAATAGATGTTCTGCATCTTTTTCTAATTATCAGTAGTTTTTTTTTCTATTGAATATTATTATCAAATTCAACATGATCAAATAAATCTTTGTACTAGAGAATATCATTTATCCTTGCTTTCCAAATTGAATAATATTCGAAGTCAATTTGATCATCCCGCAAAAATAATTT
This sequence comes from Pontederia paniculata, assembly GCA_001647135.1. Taxonomy (NCBI): domain Eukaryota; kingdom Viridiplantae; phylum Streptophyta; class Magnoliopsida; order Commelinales; family Pontederiaceae; genus Pontederia; species Pontederia paniculata. The sequence continues at coordinate 39,208 of LTAE01000636.1, forward strand.
TTGAGAATTTTGTCTTTGTTCCTATGTATAAATTATATAATTCAAGGCAACATCGTGCATAAGAATTAATATCAAGCAAAAAAAACACCAAATTTTACATGAAAAAACTCTCCAAGAAGAAGATAAAAAAATCACAAGGCAATTAGAGAGTAAATTTATTATATCAAGAACAAATTACAAAATCTTTCAAATTTTACCCAAACTCGAAATAATAATATAATAGAAATAAAAAGAATCCTAAAATAATTAAAAAAAGAATATCACATGATTATTGTGATTCTCTGTGATTACAGTATCAAATCAGATATCCTCCCAATTTGATTTTATTCTTAATTTTTTATTCTTTTTGAATAACTTCTTCTTCTTTTCAAAAGCTCTCTCTTATTTAAAAATATCACCATCAATAAAAAGAGATAAATCTCCTCTCTTTTTTATAACATCCAGGGACTAAAAAATCAAGAGAATTTTAAAAAATATATTTTTTCTCTCTTCATATGTTTTAGTCTTCTCTCTTTTTTTATCTTCTTTCATCTTTACCCCTCTAAGGAGAGAGAAATTTTATTTATTTTAGTTGAATGATATAATTTAACTCAAATTCAAACATCAAAGTTGATTACATTTATTTCAACTTAAGCCTAGTTGGATCTTTCATGGGCTTAAAGGCCAACACTCTTCTCACTACCTGTGATATGACTTCACGACTCATGACATCTCCATCAAGAGATATAACTTCATTGAGATGATCGTGACAACACATTTTTGACTCATTATTTATGATTACCGATTTATAGTAACATTCATAAAATCCAAAGATATTGATCTTTTGATTAGACATCTTTTATCTTACAATCTCTTTTAATCATTTCTTTGTTTCCTTCAATTAGTATTTTTGAAAATACATCGAGACTTTGGATAAATTCACGATTTGATGAAACAACTATTAGATATATGCATGTTATAACAAAACTAATAAAAGCAATACTTGGAATATACATGCATCAATTTATATATTAAATTAATTATGATAAGTTTGCATTTTATATTACTGATGTGCTTTTTTTACATGTTGTGCCTTGCTGTGTCAATTTATTAATTAATGCTAGTACTTATGTTAATATTTTTTTTTATGGATGATCCTTCTAAATACCTTGTTAATATTTATCACGAAGGTATTCTTTTTTTTGTCATAGATAAGCTTTTCTTTGATAAGAAAAGTTGGCTAGCACTTCCTCCCATCGAGAAAGAGGGAAAAGAAAAGATCCAAGGCTTACTTGCTATATATAGTGTTATCCTAATCTAATATATTATATCCATGAGCTAAGTACTTTATGTAAAAATATACTTAATGATTTCGTAAGTTTCTATTGTCGTTGACCTACCAGGCATCTTGTCTACATCCAAAGGGGTTGTTTGGTTGCACATGGACTATCTCTAGATTAATTTTTTTTAATCCAAGAGATAGTCCATTCACCTTAATCCAATAACAATGATCTAGTCCAGGGGAGAGAAAGAATAAGATACTCTCTAGTTTTTTATTCCTTCCTTCATAATTGTTGTGGGGTCCACGTAGATGAAAAATTGGCGTTTGGTAAAAAATTTGAGAATAAGACCTTAATTCAAATCTTAGTCCCCAACCAAACGCCCCAAAATGTCCACTTGGTTTGGAGGTTACCTTATGTGATCATATATTTTTTTTTATTTGGTTAACAATTTTACACTACATGGACAACTTAAACATGTATTCTAATCAGGGAAGTTAAACTCTTTAGGAGGACTGAATGCTAAATTTGTACTGGTTAATATGTATATGTATATAAGGATGCTTCAATCGTAAATAATGAATTATTGCACATATTCAAATTTTAAAGAAAATTGGAGAGGGGCTTAACATATTAGAAGTATAAAAAAATAAAAATTGAAAAAAAGATTTGATCTGACATAAAATAGATAATTTTTTTTCAAATCCTAAATAATGTAGTTGGTTTTTAATTTATTTTCTCAAAAAATCACTTGAAATTTTCGATGTAGACCTAAATAATTTATATTATATAAATATGCATATTTTTATTATGTTTTGAATAGTTTCAAGTTACCTAATTAATACAAAAATAAGGTGAAAAAATATTAACAAAAATGGTATAAATTGATAAAGCATATTATATGATAAAAACATAGGGGTTTCCCAAAATCACCCAAAAAATTCATAAGGCCTTTTTTAATACTAAAAACCACACGAAAAAATAGGATAACTTGTTTTGTACGTAAAAAATCACCTGGCCCATATGAATTTCATCCCAATTTAGAAAGATGAAATTAACTTGTTAAAAAAATCAGCCAATTTATTTAAAAAGGTGATCAATCAAGGAAATCTTGTTTTGTTTTTTTATATGTTAACTCTGATATCTTTGATTAATTTGTAACAATAAAATAAAAAAATTAAACATAATTCTCTTTTTACATTTTTGAAATTATCTTTTAATTTATCCATGTTATCGAATTTCAATTGTAATAATTATTTTATTCCATTTCCTCATTTTTTTATGCGCGTACATATCTAAACCTATTAATAATTTTATGCATAACAAAATGGATGGTGAAAAGTAATAAACACATTTAAGATCATTCTCTTCCCCGCAGTTTTAGTGGCAAGTTAATGAAAAAGGATAAATGTTTTACGAGATGTAGAAAAATAAATATAAAAAGACAAGTACACGGCACAGGGCAGGGCGGGGAACAATACGGTGCAGGCACATGGATATGGACCCGGGCCAGTCCCCGCTGCGGGCCCCATGATTGGCGATGAACAACCATAACGTACAGAAAAGGAATAATAATAACGAAATGATGATGAAAGAACCCTCCTCGGATCCAACTCCAATCACTATACAACATTACTTGCATATACAAACTATATACAAACTAGCACACTGCCCTAGTATATACATTCCATACTTTTGCCACTCTTTTATGGAAAAAAAATAATACGTTGCTACTAAAAGATATGTTTATTTTTTCTACATATAAAAATTCATTTATTTTACTGTTAACAGTTTTCTCATTGCAATACTCATTGACCTAATATATATATATACATATATATATATGTAATTATTAAAAAATGATGGAAACTGCAACAAAATAATAATAATAATAATAATAATAATAATAATAATAATAATAATAATAATAATAATAATAATAATAATTGTTATTATTATATACTCTTCTCTTAAAATATGAAATATAAAAAAATAGTTTTTTTATTTTAAAAATTTTATCATGTATCATTCGAGAATTAAAGTGAAATAGATATGGACGGACCGCGATATATCCACCCCAATTTTTGAAGATCATATGCACATCTGTACTTTCTAGACTTAATAAGCGTACGTGTTTCGTACTAATATTAGTTAATGAATCTTAATTTTATGATTCACACACATGCATACATACATTATATATTTTAAGTCTCATCTTTTGCAAGATCAAAATCAGAAAAGATAATTTTTTTTACTAGTGATAAAGTTCAATATGTAAAAATAATATAGTACGAAAAATCAATATGAAGTATGAAAAATTATAATCGATAAATTATTTTTATTTTCTTTATATTTTTTTACTTTCTCAATGACTTAGTTTCTTTTCTATGATATTCATCACTTATTCACTTACAATAACATCAATTGAGTTATAGTAACATCATGCCTATTAGGCTCATTATATTCTTACTCATTTCGAGTCTTTTACTTTGCATCTTCTCTTTATTATCATTTATCCATCTACGACGACGAGATCATTAATGACACCATGGTGCCCAATATTTTTATTATTTAATATGTTCAAGGCCCATTAATGCTTTACCTAAAATTAAATCATTATTATCAATTCTTCTTGTTCTAAGTTATCCAATCATTACAATCAATAATGAATATTTGTCGATGCATAAAAAATTCAAGTATATTTATAGAAATATTTCAAGTCTAGATCGACTCAAATTCTATTATTTAATTTTAGGTCAAAATAAGAATATTATACTTTCTACTTATGGTGACTATAACGCATTCATGTTGGGATTGAAAATGACCCGTGTTGAACATATTACTCAATCCACCTGCCACACGATCCACGTCCAATTTAAATATGGTCCGTGTTTGATTACTATTTATTTATTTATTTGAAATCTTTGGGTGTTGCATGCACCCTGCATAAAAAATCAGCTCAAAGAATCAACATTTTCAGGTCTCTCATCATCGGAAGAAAAGGTTGGCAAATGTTGAGCAGGACAAGAACCAGAGCAACACCTTGCAGTTTGAACCAGCAATAATGGATTCTTCCTCTCCAATGCGAGAAAAAGTCCAAAAGGGTGACCCGAATCACAACAACAGTTCTGAAAATATCAAAGTGGGTGAACCAAATTTGAATGTTTGTGCTTTTTAATCAAATAAAAAAAATTTACGCCAAATCTAATCAAAATTTATAAGCTAATGTGTTTTCTAATAAATAACTGAACATTAACGTTTAAATTGTTTTTTTTTTCATAAATCTTTTCCTTATTTATATATGTACATTTAAGTGTACAAGAAAATGATCTAAAAAAATGCTTCTTGGAATATCTAATCTCACTTTTCTACAATATAACAAATACAAACTCTTTATACCTATAAAAAAGGAAATCCCTTTTAAAACCTAATAAAGATTCGATAATTTTTTTAGAAAAAAACCTACGCTCCTCTCCCACACTTTTTACCACCTTACCTAATCTCTCTCTCTCTCACACGCGCACGCACACACGCGCATACACACACATTTTTTTCGGTGAAATCTCTCTCCAACTTTGCTTCCAAGCTAATTCTATCATACTGTTGATACACTTCTGTGTACTTTTGGTTTGGTGTTAAAACTTGTTGGAGAACTGGGCAATGACCGGGAGCAGATCTCTGCGCTCTGCAGTTAGATTCCAGTTCTATTAAAGGTACGTGCCTCTGAATCTCCTATGTATTCTTCTTCTTCTTCTTCTTCTTCTTCTTCTTCTTCTTCTTCTTCTTCTTCTTCTTCTTCTTCTTCTTCTTCTTCTTCTTCTTCTTCTTCTTCTTCTTCTTCTTCTTCTTCTTCTTCTTCTTCTCTCGTTTCCCAAATGGTCAGAGCTGCGATGGAGCCCAACTTGACCCGTGGATGGCTCGACCTCAACCACTTCCCGACAGGATCACTAAGCCTTCCAATTCTAAATTCGACTCATGGAGATTGTACACAAGTTGGGTATCTCCTGTGTGAGAAGCGAAAGTGGTTCTTGGAAACATTTTCATGTGATGAGAGAGCGATATCTTGATGTGCTGCTTTTATTAGTCTCAGCATTTAGAAGTTCACTATAATTTGAGATACAAATATCTTCCAATATCATTATCATTTTTTTAATTCAACACATTAATCAATTACAAATCATTTGATAAAGAAGGATGGATGAGTAAGAAATAATGATATGAGAGTTTTTTTATTAATTTTAGTATCTAAAATGGTCCAATGAGATAAAAAAAATAGGAAAGGAGACTTGCTTTTAGAGCAAGGGGCCATCAGAGGGAGCATGCATGTGGCGCCATTTCGCAAGTGCTGTTATTGGAACTTGGAAGGAAGTGTGTATTACTTTTATGCATACACTATCACAATTATTTCCTCCTCATATAATATATATATATATATATATATATAGTATTTGTTGAACCAAGTTCAAACACATGAGATCCTGTACAAGAAAGTGATGAGTGTGTGGATACCCCATGGGCCATGCATGATAGCAGTTACTAAGGTAGGGGAAGTTCTTATCAAGGTGTGTAAAATCCTATTCTAATGTGTTAGAGTTTGATAATGGCTAATTACAGTTTAACTAAATAACATTGCTTTGTGCTGTAATTTCAATATTCAATGCTAACATGGACCCCCTGCAAGGACCTATACCAGTGGAGCTGTGTCTTGGTGCTACTGCATCCTAAGAACACATCCCCAAAATGGGCAGCCAATAGGAGTCCATAGCCCCCCACATCCCTCAAACCCAGAGCTGCCACCACATGGTTCTGCCATCGCCTGACCCTATGCAAAGGACAAAAAGAAATGAACTGCAGGGAAAGAGAAAGCATTGTGAAGTTATGATCCAAAGATATGATAAAAGGACACATGTAATCAGAAAATGGGGAAGCTGCATGCCACTTTTCTTGCTCTGTCCTTGTAGTCCCCCCTCTGCTAGTGACAGTGTTCCAATCCCATCAATTAAACTGCAGGTTTACATTTTTTTTTCATGCAGGGAGGACACGAGTAGCTACAACTCATTAATGCATTGCTCTAGTAAATCTAGGCTCAAATCTACCACCTCCTTGTGATAAAAAAAAAGTAGAAAAGAAAAAAAAAATCTTGCTGTTATGTAGTTTGGAGTGTTGTGGTGGCTCTGTTCAAGGTTCCACTTTTGTTTATTTCTTGTTGTTGTTAATTGCTGTAAGATAAAGAGGATGTGCTGGATTTGATCACCAGTATGTGAACATGCCGCAATATGGCCATATGTCTTTGATCTATTCCTGAATTCTATGTTTCTGGCTTTCCTAACAGATGTTAAGATCGCTTACATGGAATGAAAGGCTCTACTTGTTTTAGCTGAGGAAGACTCGTTTTTGTCTGAATTCTTTCATCAAATGACAACTGATGTGGAGCAAAGTTTCTGTAGTGGGTGGCCGTTGTCTGATGGGGATGATCCGCAGGTGATCCTCCTATCTGTCTTTTATTCCCATTTATTTCCTGAATTATTCCGAGTTTTCTCTACATTTTTTCCCCTCGATTTGATAAAGTTCCATCCTTTTTGGATGCAAGAACAATTTCTGCTTGTTAGGATTTGATGAAGTTTCCTTTCTTATGATGCAAAATGCAGCAAATTGTGAGCTAACAAACTGAATAGTGACAAGCTAAACCTTTGGTGTTTGATCAGGAAGTCTCAGTCTCCTCCCAAATGCATGATCGCGGCTCCGTGTCCTTTGGGAGGTTCTCAGTGGAGTCGTTGTCGTGGGAGAGGAAATCGGTCTTTGGGCACAATAGACGTCAGGAGGAACTGGAAAAGTTCAATGGTTTGGTTGCGAAGAAGAAGGCTTATTTTGAAGAGCGCTACAGACGGATGCGAGCCCTCAAGGCTGCACAATCGAATCAGCAAACGGAGCTGATATTGGATTACGGTGACGGAAGCAATTCGAGCCAATCCGGAGAAGAAGATGAGAAAGGCCCAAAATTTGTTGGTCATAGAGATGATTATACTGCCTCCGAAAAAGATGCTAAACCCGAAGCAGCAGTGGAGCTGGAAAGCAGCTGCAGTGGATCTCAGCAAGAGCGCAAACCAGATCGAGAAGCATCATTCTCAGATCTCTCATCATCCGAAGAAAGGCCAGCAAATGTTGAGCAGGACAAGAACGACAGTGGCACTGTAGAACCAGCAACAGTGGATTCTTCCTCTCAAATGCGAGAAAATGCCGAAGAGGGTGAACCCAATCACAACAACAGTTCTGAGAGTCGAGTGATTTTGAGGAAACCTGCAAATTTAGAGTCAAACTCGAAGCTTGGAGCTGCCACCAAGGTTTCTGGGTTCAAAAGAGATAGTTCAAATGTCAACCAGTTGGGGTCACTCAAGAAATCTCAAGGCCATAGATCAGTTCCTAAAATCAAGGTAAAACAACTTTGAGCATTATTGTATTTACTATTTTTTTTCATGGGATAAAGCCAGCTTTTTAATTTATTAGATCAACGGTTTGGAAATGTCAAAAAGTATATTCTGTGTCGTATCAGGTTTGCTGGATTCAAAGTTAAAAAGATATGCATGTGGTTTGGATACTTAAAAACTATCTGTAAATTGATTTTCAATTCTGCTAGCCTATATTACTATAGCACAAGCAGTAGCACAGAGTACATGAAGGTTTGTTAGGTGGATGAACACGAAACTAAAGGTTAAATTTTTGAAGGAGTTGATGAAATGTCAATTTACTTTCAAGTGAACTCTTCTCTCTGTTTTTGCACAGGATTCTGTAAATGGAACCAGAAGAGGTCCTGGATTAAAACAAGAAACAAAGTCGGACATTGTTAAGCCATTGAAAGGAGCAATAAATCCCTTACGACAGACTGGTGTAAAGGCCAAACACAGTCATCTTACCAGAAGTACAAATGATAGCAAAGTGAACAATAGTACATCCAGCGCTCTTGCTTCAAAAAGACCAGTAGCGGAGGCGCGCATTGAGCGGTCCAATCTTGTTACTGGAGGCGCATTTTCAATTGCCATGGAAAAAAGAGCAAACTTCAAGGGATCTGAAGTGAAACAGGATTCCAGAAGTCCAAATAAAGTGGTGTCATCACTTAGTCATGCAAAAAGTGGTTTGGCTTTTCAGGTCAGTTTTTGCATTCCGTGAAGTCTTTTCTTGATATAGTTTCCATGTGTTTTCAGAATTTTCCATGTTCTCTCTTTTGAAACATTCCCTTATAATCGAATGGATTTATTGTGGAAGCAATTTGAGTGTTCAACTTTGAGGAACTAACTGTGCTCTTGTAGTTGACATTTGAGTTTTGCTTACCTAATACAATAGTTACACTAACAAAAAATATCTTCCAAGTTTCATGATTTTTCTACGAATTATCCCCAAGTATAAAGTGTTCTTAAGTTTTACATCCAAACTATCTTAAATTTTCTGTGCTTATTTGCTCTGCCACAATATTTCTTTGAAGGCATGCTCTGCCACAATCTCATTACTGATTTATTCAGGTGCATATTTTATGCACTCCTGAATAAGCTCTCAACCTTTTGTGTGTTACAAAAATAATTCGTTTTTACTGCATATGATCATTTTTATTTACTTGTTGCCAGTTCTCACAGGATATGTCATCAAAGAAAACATCGACTCTTGCAATAAAGAATACGCGAGGGATCGAAAGTAAAAGGTTCATACCAAAAAAATTTATCCGGTTTTCCCCTTCAGAAATGATAAGATCACTAATTCACGTTGCTCAAATTGTGATTCAATATTCCAGGGGATCCAAAGAGGGGAGAATGAAGCCTCCAGCATCTGACAACCAGAAAAAAATTAAGAGAACCGAACAACCTCTTCATGTACCAAAATCAAGGTTGTAGGCATTGGGCCTCCAGGCAACTTGGCTTTTCTTTCTTTTCTTTCCATGAAAATTTCAATTATCTTCTCTTTGTCTTTGTTGCAATATTTTTCAACATTGCTGTAACTCTTGAGCTTGTCCTGATCCAAATTCCCTGAATATCCAGGTCTGTCAACCTTCCTGCTCGAAACAGATCTGGTTCCACTGCTGGAATTGCATTGCACTCTACAGTAGTAAAAGGGGCAAGGAAAAAAGAGGTGAATGAATATTGATATGATCTTTTGTTATTTAGGTTGAACATAAGTGTTTTACAACCATGCAACTAATGTATCAACTCATTGTTATCACATCCATTTCTTTCGCTCAATGATCTCCATACTTGTAAATTGGCAATGAAAAGAAATAGCTAGGAACTTGGCAATTCTCATCTGCAAGAGTACCTAGTGACTTGTAAGAAGAAAGCAATTGAGCAAAGACTAATACATCTAGCACAATAGCATGAAAAATTATCATATCCCACACCAAACTTTAGTAGCCTTATCTTGCTTTGAACATCATTAAATGTGTGGTAAAATTAATATTTTATTAGAATTGTCTTTACCTTATTCTAAATGCAACTAAGACTGTATTTGTTTGGATGAAAAAAAATTTTAGAGAAATGTTTTCCTGGTCTTTGTATTTGGGAAGCAGGAAAAAAAATCTTGGTAATACTTTTCAATTAACCAAGAAAATTGAAAGTTTTAGAAAGAGAAAAGCATTTTCTCCTTTCATTACAATCCCCAGTATTTGTCCGTATTAAAAGTAATTAATATATTTTTTAATTTAAATTTGTTATATGAACAAACATTAGGAATTATTTTTCCTAGAAAAATATTTCCTAGGAGGAAACTAACATTTTCCTATGGTTAATCAAAGAAAATACTTTCTTGCGAATTGTGATGAAAGGAAACCCTCATTTAATAGGCCAAACTTTTTTATTTGGTTATGATCGTGCTAATGGCCTAGTATAAAATAATATAGAGATAGGTTATTCTTTCTTACAAAAAGAAAAAAAAAGGGGCAAAGATAAAACTTTTGATTGTCTAGCAAGATCGTATGTCACTGCGGCACAAATCCTTTTCTCTAATATTTTTTTCTTATGAAGACTTTCTCCAGTATCTAAACTGCTTCAACTATTGTGTCCACTGTTTTTTCTGAAATAAAACTAACCTTTATTCATGATGTTAGTAACTGGTACTACACAGGAACATGAAACCAAAAGGCCAAAGGCTTGCCTAGAAACTACTACTGTATCACTTTCATGAGTTGATCAAATCCATTAACCTTCATGTGATGAATTTCTATAGAGTTTATGGATAGAAAAAAGTTAACACCTTTGTAAAGGTGGTAGGAGCTATCAACCCCATCTATTGTACAATCTGAAGAAAGTTTAGCAGTACATATTTACATCTAATAGAATTTTTATACATTTATTGTACTGACTGCACTGATCTGATTATACAGGAAAAAGAGGTCACTAGATCAAGGGAAGTCCAAGGAGTGGCCGCAAGACCCATTTTGCATTTGAAGCCGTCAACAACAGCGGTTGGTTCTTCTCTGTTGTTAAATTTTGCTCGAAAATTTAAAATTGTCTGCTTATAGTATTTGGTCCTCTAAATTTAGCATGGGCCACTAATTGAAATAAAAGGTATCGACAAAGATATGTGCAAATGTTGCTATCAATGACTCTTCTGCATTAAGAACTTTTTAAATTGTATTTTCGGAACATCTATCCTCTTACTCTTGTGCGAAAAAATTGTAGATATCTTCAGCGCAGAAGGCACAACAATCTCATTCTGCAAGGAAACAGCAGCTTGACAATCTATCACTTAATGGGAGAAAGACAAAGTAAATCCACATTTTACTTCACCTTATGTTACATATTGTCTTGTCTCTAAATGTTCCATCATTTTTTTCTCTTTGAAATTAGGCAAGAAGAACCACAATGGCGATGAACAAAGATGCAAGGTTACATGCTATAGTGAAACATCAGTGTGTTACCTGAAAGCTCATCTCGTCTATCCTAGATCCTGAGTGTCTCTCCAGACAATTCCACTTGTCAGCCATTGTTGTCGGAAATTTGATGTTCGTGTAATTAATCTATCTACTGAAAGAAAGTGCTTGTATTATATGTGCCATATTCAGTGTTGTTTGTAAGGTAGTTCAATCCAAAGTCCTAGCTAGGTGAAATTGCATTAACTTGAGAGTTTAAAGATATGTACAGATATACGGAAACAAACATTCATGATTTGGTAAGTTTCAGCATGCTTTATATCTTCAGTCACTAGCTCTGTTGAATTGACCTACCCTTAAATTGTACACTATTAAAAAGGCACTTTCTCTTCAATGCATTAGCATCAACCATGCATAGTTTTGTTGAGGGATCTACCAAAATTGTGCATTATATTTCAATTTATCTAAATCAGCTTACTGATTTATTTGAAGAAAGAAATGCTTAGGGAACTTCTATAATCTAAAAATTGAACCATTGAATCTTACTTATATTTTGGTAATTTTAATTTAATAAATAATCTAGTGAGATATAAATAATTGAATTTATTTCTATGGTTTGTATTTTAATTATATTTTCTTATAATATCATTTGATGGCTTGTAAAGAAACTAACATGAACTCGCAAGCAAAGATTTTTTTTTTGTCAACGTAAAATAACAATAATTTATAAGAAAATAGATTATATACTCAACTATTTAAATGTACACGCTAAAAAATGTGGTATGAATTAATGCATTGCATACTTTTTTTTTACTTAATCACCATGTGACGACCAACCCCGACATATTCGAGTGTTAGCTGTCACGAGGGGGTTAAATAGTCAATTCATTAATCAAATTCAAACAAAGAACTTTGTGGAAGCATGATAAGGAAATATAGATCAAGTCATGTATTTGCCAAAAATTTTGGCACGATCTCAGCGTAAAATGTGTAAGTGGCAAAAATGTGCATGGATGTAATTTGATATAAAAAATTGATATGAATTAAAATAAGATCATATAAGGGATAACTGACCAGCAAAATAATAATTGTGATTGTATGAGCACGATGACTCATAAAATAGTATCCAAAATGAGGAACTATGATCCTCGAAAATCCACATATGAGATATATCAATAAATCTCAAATCCGTGTGGCCAAACGGATGAATAACAAGTATCAAATAGCAAGTTAGGAACTATACAAATTTTCTACTCATGAATAACACTACTAAGCAAAAGATAGTTGGACTGTACTAGTCGACCTCACTCAAATATACATTCCCAACTCATGTTCAACACATAGCATATCTAGTAGTTATCACCTACAAAAGGGAGAGAGGGGTGAACATAAAAATAGCTCACTGAGTGGAGGGAACACAATTAATTAGTGAATGCGATCTGAAACACGATATGTGTTCGGCCAGCAAGATGTTTCTGATGTTGTTTTCATCTCCATCCCATGATTATAGCAAATCATTATTATAGATACTACATGAATTTATACTTTCATATAGAAACCCTATTCACCTTACTTTTCTATATATATCCCTATTCTATCATATACATATAAAAATTCCTAAGGTTGATCCTCCTAGGTATATATTTGATTATCGTTAACTTATCATCGTCATTCCTCCCTACAGTATGTACTCCTCTTCTTCTAGTCCTCCAGGAGAGAGAAAGAAAGAGGAACAAAGATTTTCTAGTGCTTGGGCTTGGGAAGAAAATAATAAAGGTCTCTCTTGTCTAAACCTCTATTTATAAGGATTTCCCATGGTGTAATTCATGTTCCAATCGACTTAAACTCTCTTATTTTATTCTATTTCGAGATCAACAAAATGTTAATATTCATCTTTAAGTTGGATTTGAAATTTGTTGAGCACAACATGGCAGGTGTCCCATGTTGAGGGCTTGACATGTCAGGAATCTATCTTGAGAGAAACACGACTCATATCCTACTTGGATATGATCCATGTTGAACCTTCTTTTTAGATTGTTTCATTAGTTGCGTGCAACACGAACCGCGTCCTGACTGGACATGCTCCGTGTTGAGCCTTGAATTAACCAATTTTAATTTCTTGAATTTGTCGAGTGTAACACAAAAACCTACTTAAAAAAAATTCATCCTCGAATTTAGTCATACCATCTATTTGTCTATTGTCCGACTCTAATGCTTTATGAGGGAATACTTCATTATGTTTTGCACCACTTCTTGCTCATACGGGCTCTGTTCTTGATGATTAGCAAGATGCCTTAAAGCCATCTCCATATACAACAAGTAAAGACAACATTTAGACATCAAATTCTTCTCTTCTTTCCCTTGATTACCTCCTTAGAAATAGACTTATACCCTTCTTGATGACACGATGGCTGTTTGTAATGCTTGCACATGAACTCTATTTACTTAGAGATAGCAAAGAAATGTCTCTCATCATAATGTGATACTTTACTATAATGACCCAAAAGCGCACTATGCCACGTGACAGAATGCCCTCTTGGAGACACTACAACCCTATTCATTGACTTAACATTCTTGACTGGTCAATAATACGAACACATCATGCAGAAGTAATAAGTTTAAAATAAAATCCTATTAAAAAGTCTATCCAAATATTACTCTGTTAGATAGCCCCAAAATGAAAAGACATAACTAATAAAAGTTCGATGACTTTATTTTGAAAAACTAAAATAACTCAAGACTAGACTCCTATCATGTGTGAGCCACCAGGTCACGAACATCTGCATTATTGGTGTCATCACCTATCAATTGTTCTCATCGCCTGCAGGATCAAAAGCATGAGAGGCAATTCTCCCATGAGCGATGAAACCCAATATGTATATTAAATATTCAACAGGAAAAATCATACATAAAGACATGATAGAGAATATTAAAATCAATAAATTCACTTTTCGTTTCACCTTTGCATTCCTTTAGTTCCTTCTACAACAATATATTCAATTATTTAGTTGCAAAAACCTTTGTTGCATTGTTGTAATACAATGCTCATTCTTTTATGTTTAGTAGGTTCAAGTCCAATTCAATATTTTTCTTAAGTCCCCTTATTCATTTTACTATTTTGTGTCCTAAGTTATTTAATATATAATAAATTAGTGAACTATTAATAGGAATGAAGGTCATTGGCTTTTTATCCTGCTATTATTAAGACTAGATAGGCTTGAAAATTAAATAACAAAAAAATCCAAAGGGATTGATAGTTGAACCTGAAGGAAATCATTTATAGTTATTCCCGAAGGAATGATACGTTCTAATTATGCATATAAAATCGTTAGCAAGTGCATTAGTCGTATCAAGTAATAAAAATGCTTAGCAGAGTATCATTCCCACGAGGAACTCATTCTATCCTAAGTTAATTCGCTAAATTGATGAGAGGGATACATTGGGTTGGATAGAATGTGTTTCAAAGAAATAAAAATAAAAATGAATGATAATGATATGGTTAATAACACGTCAGAAGATGATGTCAACAAGCACTAGTCTGGATGAATGAATAGAGGAAAATTAGGTTTAATTAATCAAATTCCAGTTTAACCAATTCTCAAGAGGATTAGGATTCATTTAAGATTTGATGTCCTCTCTAAGATGCACCAACTATCTCAAATCTAGTAGACTCTATTGTTCTTCTCCAAGATGTCAATCTAACCTATTATGATTTTAAGATACATTAAAATGTAAGCTTTAGATTATAGATCGTTCCTCTTCAGGATGTCAATCTCACAGATATCACACTTAGTATTCCTCTCTGGGATGCTACTAGATGTGCAATGACGAAGCCAGAAAAAATACCAGTGGGTTCACGATGAGAACTAATTATTTATATAAATAATCATCTTCATTATTAGTTTTAAAATTTACAAATAATGAGATAACTATGTAGTCTTAAAAAAAATACATAGGCCAACAAAATATTTATAATAAATTGATCTTTAATTATAGCCAATAATGTTGTGAATATTTAACAATGACAAGATCAATAAAATATACTATATATATTGTTTATGATAATGCATATTATTTATATTTGAAATAAAAATAAAATCATATGATATGTATATAAGTAAAATTAGTTCTCTAATTAATACATTTACCTTTTCTATGCTCAAATGCAACAATAAATTTCTTATTATAATATTCAATAATATACCATAAGAATAAAATATTAAAAAAATGGCCAGTATTTTTTTTTCTTATAAGACTATGCAAGAAAAGATAACAAAAAAGATGCAAAGGAGGCCGTTCGATCACAAGACCTGCAAAAGCTTTCACATCAGATTTACCAAGTCGACAAAGATGAAGATGTGTTTGTGCTATGCAGTTAAAAAAATTATATGAACCAGTGCCTGCACCTGCAGGCTCCAGCTTGGCTCCGCCATTGTAGATGTGGTATACGATGCTTTAACTAACAAATATTTCAGAGATCACTTTAGAAATCAAAGAAATTCATGAATATGTCATTCCTCTTCAAGATGCTAACATAGATTTATAAAATCTAAGAATTCATCGAGAGCATTAAAATTGCAATGCATATATACGAGAAATTGGATAAAAATAAAGTTCATATAAAAACTAGGATTTTACATGATTTTCTTTTCTACAATAAAAATCTCCAACATAAAATCTCACATAATACATGAGAGTTCATCCTCTTATAAAAATAGGAGAAGAGAATACAAAGAGAAAATATATAGAATAATTACCTCTAGAAATCTGCAGCACTTCTTCTTCTCCTTTTGTTGGCTCTCTTAGGTTTGAAGCATCCCCAAGGTTAAAAAAGTCCTAGGCTTGAGGGAATTCGTACAAAGGAAAATTAGGCTTGAAAGTACATCACAATCATCGAAAAGGATTTGAAACGACTTCCAAAATAAAAAAAATCCGTATTTTCGCAAAGTGCCATAGCTCATGACGAAATTGTTATGATCGTGATCGAACATCAATACTAGCACGGGTATTGTCACGATCCTTGACAAGATTATCCCTTGACAAGATTATCTAGTAAGTTATAATATGGTAATTCATTTATATGTGAATTAATTAACTAAATTAAGTAGTCACGATGAGTACTTCGAATGAAATATCCAATTAATTAATCATGAAATTAATAATGTTAATTATTTTAAATAACTGATCAAATTAATTGTAAATTAATGATTATATTTATTTAATAATATTATCTTAATACATAATTGTCTTTTGTCTTTTTACTTAACCACCTCACCAAGTCAAGCCACGTAGCATATATGCATGGTGATAAATTTGTTACCTTCTTCTTTAAAGGCTCACTAAAGTAACGTGTACAACCACAACACTATATTTCTACTTATAATTTTCTAATTTAAGTAATTTTTAATTAGTGTCATTTATTTCAGTGTTATTTTTATAAAAATAATGAAAATATTATTTATTTAAACATGTATCATCGTTAGGGGTGAGCACGGGCCGGGACGACCCGGTTGTCCCGACCCGATTTATCGGGATTTTTCCCGACCCAATTACAATCCGGATCCGTATCGGGTTAAGGTCTAAAATATTCGACATGATTCGAATTAAAATCGGGTTACTATATAAAATTCACAATTAGTCCCGACCCTATATTAATATTTAATTATTTATTTTAATATATATTATTATTCTTATTTTTTAATTTATAAGGCCCATTCATAACTTACATTATATATATATATATATATATATATATATATATATTCAACTGCAATCTTCTTCTAAAATAAATCCTAAAGTTTTAGTGTTATTGTATTGAGAAATCTATCGGCGAAGCAATCATACACAACTCTGTCCATTGCAATAATAGACTATTCCATCTTTTCTATTTGTTTGGTCTTGTCTTTAGATTTTGTAAGTAGTTTCTTTATCTCCTTTATTAATTATTTTTTTTGTCATCTTTTGTGTAGATTTTATATTTCATTACAAGATGAGTTTTATATTTTATTTGATAATACTTGGTAATGGTACAATATTACCGATTATTTTTTTTCACAAGGTCTCGCATGCATTTTATTTAAAAGGTCTTTCATAAAATGATTTGATTTGTTGATGTTAACTTTTAGTTTTTTCTTCTATTAAGTTATGAATTATATATTAAATATTTTTTATACGACTGTACATTTTTTTTATAATTCATAAATCTTTGACTTTTTACAACTTTAAGAAGAATTTTAAAATAATCGAAATTTTTCGATCTAGTTCTTGAACCAAATCGGGACGTCTCGGACCCGATCCCGATTTCAATCGGGTCAGGAATGAGACAAGTTATCTCTTTTCCGACTAAAATCGGATCGGTACCGGGACGATTTTATTTCCGGCCCGAACCCGATTATGCTCACCCCTAATCATCGTATTATCTATATTATCTACTATAATATGTCAGATTTACAATGAATTTAATTTTTTTCTCTTCTAAAAAAATATTATAAATTGTATAATTTATTACATATATAATAAGAAATAATATGATGTTATGTACTTAAATATGTAGTATTTTTATTAATTTTTTATTATATAAGCTAGTTATCAATTGACACCTCCACCTTTATCACCGACTTAAACTTGTCAGTTTTATTTTAATTTTACCACCGATTTATATGCATTGGCACCTAAGGTTGTTTCATTCTACCATGGTGTGTTTTTTGTCGTCGCACCTTTACCTTAATTAAGTCATGCCACCACCTTTTCTTATCCTAGTCGAGCTTATCAATTTGTGCTACCAACTCATCATGGTATGCTATAAAAGCCATGTATTGTCATAGCCATAAATGTTTTTAGTTTACCGCACCTCTCCACTTTTATATTAGATAAAAAAATAGATTAGTTAAGTTAAATTTAATTAAATTAGGCAAGAATTAAAAGTTTTTATCAGCTTTGTTTTATAACCCAACTACTTATCTCTGATATATCATGATTCAAAATTAATTATGAAAATTCTGTGGCATGATCCTTTAGAATACTATATTTTATATATTTTTTTATTATTTAAAACAACAATTGATAGGATAAACTATGCGCAAGATATTGAACCCCTATATGCTCGCACAAGAAATTTGGTGGCTTTAACTAAACATTATTTTATAAATATATATTCAGAATAAAATTAATAAATGTTTATAGGAGAAACTTTATTGAAATATGATTCTAATCTAAATGGGATCACTAGAAAATAATATAGGTAGAGGAAGCCATGATACTAGTCAATGTGTCAGCACTATATTTGTGATCCACGATCTAAATCATGGTCACTACGAAAATATCTGTGAATGTATAATAATAATAATAATAATAATAATAATAATAATAATAATAATAATAATAATAATAATAATAATAATAATAATAATAATAATAATAATAATAATAATAATAATAATAATAATAATAATAATAATAATAATAATAATAATAATAATGTTAAGCTATGGAGAGTCTGGTCCTATTAAAATTGATTTCATGAAAATCGGAAATTCAGTTAGTTATGAATTAATCTTCTAATGTATATTAATATGTCAAGAGTGCAGAGTCCTACGTACGTAATTAACTGTATTATGATAACCATTATTTATTATTTATTATGTAATAAATTACAATAGTTTAAACTAGTTATCTTTAGAATATCTTCTTTTTAAGATAACGAGAGTTGCTTAAATTCGAGACATAGTTCAACGATTATAGTATAGATAATTGAATTTGAGATGAATTAATTTATGACTAAAGTGCTTTCCAAATCACTATGACTGAATAAATGCACATGTATCTATTTTTATTTACTTGTCATTTATATATAGTGTGTTACTTAGAATATCATATATGTTATCGATGCTTCAATTCGGTATGAATTAATATAGATAAACTCTTTTACCGTCTCTTTGACTTTTTTATTGTTCAGCATTTGAATTTTGAATTCAATGAAATATTATAACTGTGACTTATCATAACATATATGCTATCAAAATTCGATGTGAAATAGTACTTGAACAATATGTTATATGCATGAGCAATTCATTTTCATATATGTGACTTATGCACTCAATGAATGATGGTTGAAGCTAAGTGCTACATCATTGATCATGATGACAACCACCTCTAGATCCCAACTCACCAATATGATATGTTCCTCAAAAATAGAATGAGGTAGAATGACGTTAATTACCATGCAAAACTATGTGAATTTGTAGGAGTCACCCCTAGAATCCATTCTATCATGTTTTATATATTCCTCGATAGAGATAACTATATAAACTGATAAGTTGGTGATCTGTGCATATATATGTGAATGTTGCATATATGCATTCATGCTTAAATGTGTATATATTTGTGTATTTTGGAAGGATTGCCAAAATATGTACTATACTTATGTGATTTGATGTTAACACTTTTACATAATTTATGTATCGAGTGCATATGAATACTTAAATAATAAATTGTACCTCAACTATTTATTTTTTATATTTTGTGGACTCTTATGTATAAATCTTTGTTGTATTATTTTTTATATGTGTCACTTTATAATTGTTATGTTTAAATTTTTTATTAGTCCTACATACGAGCCTATGCTCACGAAAAGTATATATACATACATATATATATATATATATATATATAATATATATATTCCCTGCACTTGGATCCCGTACGTAAAATACGAAAGGTGATCGATGCTCTTGACATGGTTTGGTACATGAAACAAAGTCATGAATATATTTCAAATTATGTTGTCATATTTATTTTGGACATTTATGATGGTTATAGTGTTTTGCAATTTTAAAATATTTTTAATAATATATGCAAGTACATGGAAGAGTAACTTTTATTATCATGTAAAGGTTTATATTCAGTTTTAAATTATTTACATTGAGAGATTGAGCTCTAAAATTTTATTATTATGAAAGTTTTTGTTAAATGTGAGTTAGTAGCTCTCAAGTTGATTCATTTAATTGTATCTTCCGCTGACTCGAGGAGCTGGATCGTTATAGTTCATGCCTGAACCGGTCAAGTAATGTTGTCCGCGTCTGGGCGATGTGGCTCGTTTGTAGGGGTTTGGGTGTTCATGCGACATCTTTGTCCTGAGGAACACCGTCCATGTCATGATTTACACGACCTGTGTCTAGGGATGATGCGTCCGTTAATCCGGTTCATTCCTTTAATTCGACGCCGCCAAGGAACATGACCCGCGTCAAAGGTGCGACGTGGCCCGTTTTCTGTCCTTCCAATGCCATTCAGTGAACATACCCTTCTTCGTTCGAGTGATGCATCCAATTTTGTGCAACAAGGAACACAGTCCGCGTCCGGTGTACGACGCAATCTACTTCAAGTTAGGATTTACGTGTTAGTGTCGTCCTTGATCTCGAACATAGTCCGTGTTAAATGGCGACGCGATCTCCAACATTGTTCAAGGAAACACGCCCCGCACGTTGGGGGCACGACTGCTCCTATAATCAAAGAACACGGTCCATTCTTTCGGGACATGGTCCGTGTTCGACCATCAAGATGTTGTTGATGCCATTTTCATCTCCATCCCGTGATTATAACAGATCATTATTAACGGATACCATAGTAGTTTATACTTTCATATAGAAGCCCTATTATAGTTCTATGTAGATCCCCTAGTCTATCATATACATAAGAAAATCTCTAAGGTTAATTTAATTATCATTTGGTTATCTTTCTTGTTCCTCCCTATGATACGTCGTTCTCTTCTTCTAGTTCTTGGAGAAAAATGATGGGTTTCTCAAGGTGTAATCAAAGTTTCAATCGACTTAAACTCTCTTATTTTATTCTATCCTAGAATCAAATAAAATATTAACATTCATCTCTAAGTTGGATTTGAAATTTGGTAAGCACAACAACGGCTCGTGTTCAATATGGACATGCCAGTGTTAGGCGCTTGTCATATCAGGGCTCTATCTTGAGAGCAACACGATCAATATCTCACTTGAACGCAATTTATGTTGAACTTTCTTTTTTGTAATTTCGTGAGTTGCGTGCAATACTACCCACGTCTTGATTGGACACGATTCGCGTTGAACCTTTAATTAATCAATTTTAATTTCTTAAATTTTTTATCGTTGAACCTTTAATTAATCAATTTTAATTTCTTAAATTTGTTATGTGTTACATATGAGGTGCTACAGATGGATATGAGGCCGGAGAATTCTAAGTAAATATTTTCTTATTGTTCAAGACAATGTCCCAACGAAGACATCCAATGTATTCCGAAGAAAAAAAAAAGTTGTTACTTTTACTTATCTCAAATGAAGAATCGGACTTACTTTTATTTAAAAAGGTAGTAGTTAAGAAAACTTTAATCCAAGTCAGCTTTTTCATTATTGTTTTTATTTTTTCAATTATACCCTTTATTAATTATTATCATTTGAAAAAAAATAAAAAACTACGCTTAAAAACAAAAAAGAAAACTACTATTTTAAACAAATAATAGTAACGAATAAACATTTATTGGATAAGTTAAAAAGGAAAAGTAATGAAAAAGTGAGGAAGAGATACATTTTTTTTATTTATTAGTTAAAGTGAAAATAAAGTAGTTTAAATTAAAAAATAATAAGAAGAAAGAAAATGAATACGAATGAAAAGGACGCGAGTAATAATAATAATAATAATAATAATAATAATAATAATAATAATAATAATAATAATAATAATAATAATAAAGCATTCGTTGTGTTCATCAAAACAGGGAGGTTTTGGTTGGTCGAACCTTCGGTGCTCATTGTTTCCGCAAACAGGTTTCTGAATAGAATAATAATAAGAAACCAGCGACGGGAAAGAAGAGATGCCGCCCCCAACCCGTTCCATCCACTCGTCTCCTGTTGATCTCGAACAGAAGCAGCAATGGCGTCGTTTGCGGAAGCGCCGCCGGGCGATGCGAAGGCCGGGAAGAAGATCTTCGAGACCAAGTGCGCTAACTGCCACACAGTCGACAAGGGCGCCGGTCACAAAACTGGTACCTTTTGCAGATCTTTTTGGTATTTCTTTTTCTGTTTCTTTTTCATCACTTTGATTGTATTAGTGTTTTGCAAATTGGTAGATTTCTGCTCTTCTAGATTCGATTTGTTTATGCCTCGCAGTAGTAGAAGGTTATCGGATGTCCCAAACGTATGCTTCTGTTCAGATTTCCTTTTTTGTGTGTTGCATTCTCTGTTTTCTGAGGCGCTTGCAAAATAAGAAAAAAAATGTTACTTTCTTGCCGTTCTCTTCATCCAGTGACTGTAAAAATCTAATCTTTGGAGTGCCACGGGCGTTACATCTGTGCGTGTATGATCAGGACCCAATTTGAATGGACTCTTCGGGAGGCAATCCGGCACTGCTACTGGCTTCTCCTACTCCGCAGCCAGCAAGAAGTTTACTGTAGTATGGGACGAGTCCACCTTGTACGATCACATGCCTTACCACAAGAAGGTACGAGTCACTGACCTGATAACTGGTGCTCTCTTTGCAATGTTTTAATTGCCTTTATTTTGGGTACATGAAGGGGACCGATGCCCCAAAGCCGAAGTTTGCAACTATCTGATACTTACTTCCTGGGAAATGTTGTAATTGCATTCGCAAGTGTTTTAAACATGGTTTAGTGAAAATGTTTCTGATTTTAATGTGTTATTGTAAAAGTAACTTGGTACATGAAGTAGTTAAGCATGCTCTGTAAATTGTAATCCTTTTTTAACATGGGGATTTAGTGCTTCCATTTATAGTAGTGTAAAGAAATTCTAACACATATCAGGACTTGATCTTATGATCCTTCTTCCATTTGCAGTATTGCTTTTGGATGGTATATCAAGTCCTGCTTAGATTCTCTTTTAAGTTAGGTTGGTACATCGATATTGTGATAATATTTTTGATTTTCTGGACAGCATTGACCTTATACTTAAACCTCAAAGATAAGGATAAGAAAAAATATCACAAGGATAACTTGTAAGTTATGTTGATTGCTTTAGATTTTAATTCTTCATCTTTGTTTCTGGATAGCACATAACCTCCGTCTATCTTCGTTTCTGTGATGCAACTCTTTTGTAGGCTTCAAATGAAATACCATATAAATGCTTGTTCCAGTTGTTTTCTTTACTATGCAATAGAATCTGATGTTAACTACTCTGCATGCATGAAGTTTTGCTCTGTTGCTGTTTACCTTTTGTGCAGGTTTTTCAAGGTAAGAAGCCACAAGAGCTTGCAGATCTTATTGCTTATCTCAAAGAATCTACCGCTCCTTGAAATCCTGGAACTTCCTTTTTTCTGTTTTGTTACTGAAAATCTTAGCAATAAAGTCCCAAATGTTCAGCTGCTAGTTAAATTCAGAGGGCACAAAGACATTAGATATTGCTTGGATCAGCTGAGAAATGTAGGTTAGATGCCACTTGTATGTTGTTTTAGATATTAACACTTATCAATATTAATACTCTCAGGGCCGTTTGGCGCATTCCCAATTTTTGTTAACCGATAATTTAGATCATCATTAAAATAGATTATCACTTTATAAATTACCGGTAATATTATATGTAGTGTTTGATAAGGAGCAAAAACATAAATTATAATTTAAATTATGAAACAAAAAATTACTAAAATATCTTTCAAAATTGTTGAATTAAAATAAATATAAATAAAAAATAAAAAAAGTGAGTTAGGTCAAAATATGAGTTTATAATATCAATCATTCGTAAAATAATTAAAAAAATTAGATGATAATATTTAACACTATTATTTTGTAATAAAATTATGAAAAGACACTTTTCATAGGTGCTATCTTCATTACCAGTAAGGTCGTAATTTAGATTAGCAGAAAAGTAAAAATCACCGGTAATCTGTTGCAGTCAAACGTGATAATATAGTGGGCCCTGAGAATTTTAAATTAAATAATTGATAATCTATTGCATTACCATGATCAAACCCCCTCAAGTTATATTTTTACCTAAAAGCTGGCATGGATTGCTCCTACTGAACTTTAGACTAGCTGGTTCTTACGGTGAATTCCATCTAATTATCAGTTGTGCTGCATTGAATTCCATTTACTTTCAATATTGCTTACTCTTAGATAGTTCTTAGATATTATGAAGAAGCTGAAGATTTTCAAATGTGTATATTTTG
Source organism: Pontederia paniculata (assembly GCA_001647135.1). Taxonomy (NCBI): domain Eukaryota; kingdom Viridiplantae; phylum Streptophyta; class Magnoliopsida; order Commelinales; family Pontederiaceae; genus Pontederia; species Pontederia paniculata. The sequence continues at coordinate 63,475 of LTAE01000636.1, forward strand.
ATTCTTTTTCCTTTAAGCAGTCCAGTTTCGCCATAATGTCAATGTTTTATTTTAAAACTAATTGATGTCGATAAGAAAAAGTTGAGAAATAAATACTAAAAGTAAAATATTTATATTTAAATATTAAGTCAAAATATTTTTTTTACGGGAAGAGAAATGAGCATATTAGAAATAATACTTATATAGTCTAGTTTGAGTAATTTAAACTCTAAGTTTTATTTAAAAATATATTTATCAAATAAAATCAAAAGTTTACCGTCACAAATTCTTATATTTTTTTTTCTCAATTTTGAATATACGAGAACAATAATCTAAGAGGCATATGAGTATTTTTTCAGATATAAAAAATAAATATTCTTAAAAATTAACAGTATCATAAAATATAATTTGATGATAATTAAGATAGAAGTAATTTTATTTGTTTAGACCCTATCATTTGTGTTATTTATAAAATGTCTATACTTCGTCCGATGTGCGAAAGATGTTAAATAAATTATATAAAATTAAATAATATATTTATATTTAAATAAATAATATAGTTTTATTGAAAAATCATGCATAAAGACTTCGTTGTAGAATTTTTTTGTTAATCATCATGCAGTAAATCATAAGTTCTTTTTTGTTCGTGTGAAATAGATATATAAAGTTGCTTACATATTAACACTGATTTTTTCAAATATAATCACACATGAGATAATTTAATGCTATACCATTTGACACGAGCATTATTATAAAACAAGAAATGACATTCTTTCTTATAATCATTACATAAAAATATACTTTTTTTATCTTATTATTTTAAAAATATGCTATTATTTATATTAATACTCGACTTTCTCTATCGAGTAAAATATGATGATGCAAATTGCACATCCAATACATACATTTTTAAGTATAATAATATATAGTAATTAAAATAATAAATTAAATTAAGTGTTATTAATTAACTGATTTTTTAGAAATCTTGAATTATATATTTAGCATAAAATGATATGTTATTTTGCTATTAGATTTATTAGTTATATTGTCATGAGCCTTGTTATAAAACATTAAATGACATTCTTTTCCCTTTCTTTTATATCATTAATTTTAAATGTGAGACTGAAAAATGTAAAATATACATATTTATCTTATTGTCACAGTACCTATATAATCCATATAACATTTATAAAATATAATATATTATAAATCTAAAATAAATTTAAAAATAAAATATTAATTTTCTCTTCTTAATTTTATCTTCAATTTTACTTATTTCATTCAAGTTAGAATCTTTTGTGAATAATTGAAACTTTATATTATATAACAAACTTTTATTATAAATAGTTTGAATAAAATGTTTGTTTCTTGTAGAAGAAATATTTATTAAGGTTTTTTAAAGGATAACTTTTTTTTTAAAAAAAATGGACATAACATGTGGCATTGGACTTATTTGCTTATATATAATTATATATATTATTATTTTGACAAACTCCGGTCTAATTTGAATGAACCCGATGGAATTGATTCTTCATTCAATAGCTAATCCGAATTTCGAAATCTTGCATGTTGGACGTAAATATGATTTTTTTTAAGCAAAAAAATACCCTTTTACTACTGTTATTTAAGTTTTTTCATATTATTAAAAAGCATTTTTCTAATTTGCGTATTCTATCTCTTTTTGCGATCGTTAAACTCCTTTTCAGTAAAAAGAAACAAAAAGAAATCAATTCTCAATTTTCAGTTAAAACGCTGTGGCGCACTTTTTGGTCGGAAGATAAGAAAAAGCCCAATCTTCTTTACGCTATTACTGCGGTCATGGGCTTTTTACACACAGTTTGAGAAGTGCCTCGAAGCCCCGCGAGCTCAGGAAAAAATAACAAGAAAAACAAAGAAAAATATAAAAGAAAACACCGCTTTAAGAACAGGCTTCAGGATCAAGCAAGCGAGTGAAATATAAAAAGTCACGAGGGGAAGAGAAGCCAATCCCGACTGCTCTTCGCGTTTGTTTGATCTCGTAGTGTTTTTTTTTTCTTTTCATCTCAAATCGAAGCGCAAATGGCATCATTCGCGGAGGCGCCGCCGGGCAACGTGAAGGCCGGGGAGAAGATCTTCAAGACCAAGTGCGCTCAGTGCCACACCGTCGACAAGGGCGCCGGCCACAAGCAAGGTCCTCTTTCAAAATTGCTCCTTTTTTTGGCTGAACCTTTTAGTATTGTTTTTGCCATCGGTCTTTCTAAGGATCGCGTTGTCATGTTGGTACTTCGTTCTATTGGTTTGAAGCTCTTCCTTGCGGATCTCTTCGTCCTTTCATGGTTAAATATGTTTCTAGATTCAATTCCTTATGATTCCGCACTGGTAGACGGTTCTAACAACGATGGGTCCCTGTTTGGATTTCGATCCTTATGTGTTGCATCATCGGGTTTCTGTGGATGATTTTTTTTTTTAGTTTTGATGATTCAGATGTTGCAAAAGTTTATCTTGCAACCGAATTCATATGATGGATGTACGAAAGAAAATTTTAATCTTTGAAATGCGTACAGGGCCCAATTTGAATGGACTGTTCGGGAGGCAATCAGGCACTACTGCTGGTTACTCATACTCGGCCGCCAACAAGAACATGGCTGTGATATGGGAGGAGTCCACCTTGTATGATTACTTGCTTAACCCGAAGAAGGTATGAGATACTAAACTGTTCTTGTTGCCTACGACATGCACTATTAATGATCTTTACCTTCTTATGCTTACATTTTCAGTGTATTGGTGTTCTTCGTAGCATCTAGTTTTATTTTTGGAAAATGTATAATAATTAGAAAATGCAGCAAGTGACCGAATTGTCTTTAGCAATGATCAATCGCTGTGTGAAATCCTGTAATTGCCTTTTCTCAAGTGCTTCAGACTTTTCTTTTTCTTTGAGAGGGTAAAGGATGGGAGCCAAATGCACTCATCGATTTTTATTCATGATGAAAGTGTTACATCAATGTGATTACAAAGATATGAGTTATCTCGCTGATCACTCTCTCACCATGGACCTAGCCAGTGATACAATGTTTTCGATATAACATCGTTCTCCTTTAAAAACACATCCATTCCATTGGAACAAGATAGACCAATGATATGCAAATGGAATTGCTCGACGACCTTGGGAGACATATGCTTGTTTGTTTTGGTCCTGTCCACCAAGTCTGAAGGAATGCCAAAAATCTGTTGCTGATCCATTCACAACTTGCCTCCTGCCAAACCCTTCTCGCAATTGGACATTTGAAGAAAAGATGTTCAATATCTTCCACTTGGTTTTCAAATAGAATGCAAGAAATATCCACCTCTAGGGCCCATCGTGATCTATGTTGTCTTATTGGTAGTCGTTGTCTTCTCAAAAGCCATACAAAAATTTTAATCGCAATGGAATCTTCAACTTCCATATAAGCCATATAAAAATTGCTTCAGACTTGGTTTGTGTTTCTGATTATTTTGGAATTGGTATATACCACAGAGAATGAAGTGAGGAAATAGAACAAACATGGGAATGAACTCTGATTTAGGTTTCTGAAAAAACATAAGGTAAGTGTAATAACAAATAAAGAGTTGAGAAAAGGAATTTTGAAAAACAAGTGTAATCTTATTTAAAAATTGTGGATAGGCATTTTTTGCCTATGATGTTATCCTGCAATTGAAGCATTGTCTTTGTACATGTGGATGGAGATATTGAGTCTAGTATTCCTTTGCGCCACCTGGGAAGAGAAACTGATTAGGGCTTTTTGATTTTATAATTAACTAGAAAAAAGGTGCACGAGTGTAACACATACTTTGTACTATCGTTGTCCTCCTAAATAGTTAAATCAAACCATGAATATCATAGGTTCTAGTGAGCAAGTTTTGGTTGTAAGTGAATCTCTTTAATGTGTTCTCTCTATATCTCAATACTTGAGTAGTTGAGACTTCCTTACTTGTTCATTGGAAGCTTGATATGATTTAATAGGCTTTGATCAAGACCAACAAGTTTAGGTTGTATTTGTATCGAGGAAAATGGTTATTTTTTTCCTCATTTTCCTGTGTTTGATGTCATAAAAAATTTTGGCTGACAAAAGTTGATTTATGCTTAACCAAGTATAAAAAAAAAGAATTTAGAGTCATATTTGGAATAAAAAATTCTTTTTTCCTTCCCATACGTACCCTTTCTCTCTCATTTGAGCGAGCATACTCTCCCAATTTTCACACATAAAAGTACTTTTCAAGATAAAAAATACTTTCTCAAAGTTTATTTTCCTCTGAATTAATTTTTCATCAAAACAAGCACAACTTTAATCATAGTCATTCACAGTCAGAAACTTGTAAAGCATAATAATAAACATCATAGTGGTAAGAGCTCAACTTTTAATGGCGGTCTCCTTCAAAACAAAAGAATATTTTCTTTTGAATTAATCCTTAAATTTCATTTTACCTTTGGTCCCAATAGATTCTTGTTTCTTTCTTGAATGCAATCCATATACCACAAATTATTTTCTTTTTCTTAAAAGGTTGAATTATCTTTTTCAATGAAAATATATGCAGTTATTTCTTGCATCCAAAAGTTTGTAGATTTGGGACCCAGCTTGATTTTATTGAATGATGCACAAATTATGTTATGGAGATCTACCAACTAAATTAATCATAACAAAAGGATTAAATCTAATTGGTGTAGAACAACTAGGCATAGAGGGCCTGATGGGCAGACCCACAAGTAAATTATGCACAAGTTCTTTGTTCTACTTCTGCCCTGGCACCAGTGTCCTTGTTCATTTATTTGTACTTCACTAGTTTGAAATATATGTCGGGGTAAAATTTGTACCAGTGTCCTTGTTCATTTATTTGTACTTCACTAGTTTGAAATATATGTCGGGGTAAAATTTGTATGCTTCTTAACTTTTTGTCTGGAATAGAAGATTGGTAATAATGTATCTTTCAGTTTCAGATATGCTAGCATAACATGTATTTTCCTTCACATTATCAGTGGCAATTTCCTGAATGAGTTTTCCTACAGATATTGCTTTGAATTGGCTTTGAAGTTCATAATTGAACTACAGATTTTTGTTTCCTAAATTAGATGACTGTTGTCCTTTACAATCATCCTGAATGTGCTTTCCTTTTTCTTCAATTTAATGAAATATTCAAACTGATCTCTGATTACATTTAGCTTTGGTGTTTTTTTATTTATGACATTTCTGTTTCACTTATTCCTAAAAGTACTTTTGGAACTCATCATGGTAGATAATCTCTTGTTTTTTTTTACTACTGCAAAAGTAGTATTTTTCATTTTTTTAATTCGTTCATACACACTGGAGAATCAGTTATGAAGTTGTTCTTACTGTTATAATTGTTGATAATTTGTTGCCTGTGGATGACCTGTGTGGTAAATTAGTATTTGATCAAAGCATTGACCTACTCTTGTTTTGTGATTTTATTTGGCACATTCAAAATCCAAAGGCAAAGAAAAAAAAGATCTAACTAACATCCATCTAAGTGTCACAGGGTTAACTTGTGATTTATGCTGGATTGTCATGATTAATAGGGTCACAGGATGGATGCAGCTCTTTTGTAAAGCTATAAAAGCCTGTTTTAGCAGTTTTCTTTCTTTACCATGTGTGTGCATTGGATGGTCAAGCACTCCGTGTATGAAGTTCAATCATTGATACCTGTTTTACTTTTTGTATAGTATATTCCTGGGACGAAGATGGTTTTCCCTGGATTAAAGAAGCCACAGGAGCGTGCGGATCTTATTGCTTATCTCAAAGAATCTACTTCAGCTTGAAATCTTGTCTTTCTTGGTTGTGTTAGTGAAAAATCTTCGCAATTTGAGCCCCAAATAAGGAGCTGTTTGTTAAACGCAGATAGGTTTTTTTCCCGATTACATGCAGACAGTAATTTAGACATTCTTGTCATTTCTTGTAATCCGTGGGATATTTGCTTGAATAGGCTGAAACATGTATGTTCTTTCAAGTTCTTGTAGGGTAAGTTCTATTTCGTTCTTAAAGCTGCTGATGAATTGCTTGGGCTAAAAAAGTTATTATCCTGATGACAAGCCTGTTCTTTTCCTGCTCTCCATCTAATACTTCGCCATGATGGACTACATTCCTGGAAAAAAAATTCATAATTTCAGTTTACTTGTAAACCCAATATTTGCACTCATTTTTTTTCTTGTTTTCCTGTCTCCAGTTAAAAAGTTCCATTGGAACTATCTCGATATGAGTCAAGTCAAAGTGTAAATCCTAATGAAATTTTGACATGCATTATGTATTTGTTTTAAGGGAAATATTTTATGAGAAATAGTTACATCTGTGTTTGATTATCAGGGAATTAGTACTCGTGAGAATTGTGTACAAGTTTTGGAAAAAAAAATATTTTCAGGAAAAAACATATTACACAAAGATACTCATCCTACAGGAGTAAAGAAATTATTAATTTATAATTTTTATACATGAAATATACATAAAATATATTTTTCTTTTCCTATACCAATTTTTCTGGATTGCAAATGGATTGATGTGATTTTTGAAAATTATTTAGAATCGAAGGGAAAAATCTACGTATGCAAGTGTATATACAAAGACAACAACGAGAATATCCTTTTGCCTTTTTGTGGTCAATTTGGATACAACGAAATGAATGCATATTTAGATGAGAGAGAGTCTATGTTGAAAATATGGTTTAAATGACAAAAAATACATTGAGCGAGTGGAAGAAGAGTTTTTCTATCTGAAAATATATGTAATTGCAATTTTTATTATAAAAAATTAAAATTTTGGATGATTATGCAGGGTAACCGTCTTTTTTTTTTAAAAAAAACTTCTTTCACAAAATATTAGTCCCTAATTAACCATTAGATCATCATGACATTACGATATATCCATCAGTCAAGTTCTATGATTGAATTTTAATTAACGATAAAATTATTTATATTTTTCAACTCCTTTTTATTAGTACTTTTGGATTTGCAAGTCTTTATATTATCTTTTTAGTACTTTTTTCATATGTTGATGTTTGATTCTGTGGCTTTGAGACCGTTGTTCTTCAGCCACGTTGCTTGTCTTGTTTGCTCTATCAGCCTTGGACACTTTAATGTGACATATCTTTCTTAGGACCCGACAAATTCTTTTTGTCTCCAGTTTTGTGGCGGTACATATTATTCATTTCCCTACATGTTCTTTTATATCGACAACTAATTAATTTTAATTCAATTAAAAAACTAAAAACGGTTATTGAAAAATATAAATAAAAAACCACTCTTAGAATCATTTGTCCTAAATCTTTAGCTCCTTTTTAACAAGAAAAACATGATTTGTGGTAGTAGATCGATCTCGTCCCACATATGCATGAATAGATATACAACACATGTCGAGATGATTCCTGAAGTGCAACAAGGTGACGTTGACGTATGGTAGCAAAAATTATTACAATTTGATAATGAATGCAACAGAAACTATTGAATAATAATGTTAACTTAATACTACATGATGCTGAAGTACTAAGCGTAATCTTGTGCAACATAGCTCATTACAAAAACTTAATACATGAAAATAAGGAAAGACCTACTAATTGATCATACTTGATTCATTGTATAATATTAGTTAAACTATGTCATGGGCAATCCTCTCGTCAGAGCAGCTCCATCATCCATAAATCAATCTTGTCTATATGCAGGATCAATATCTCATGAGCGTTCGTCCAGTATATAAAACTATAATGATAACAATGAATGACAATCTTTAACCATATACTTGCATATCATTTTATGCATCAATAAATAATAACAATTGAGTTGTTAATAACAATCAATAACATGAACATTTAACGATAACAAGTATTTATATACTCAATATCAATAATAATATGTTCATGCTCGATATTATCTTATTTGTTATCATTTGATATTTAGAAGTCCCCTTTGTGACTTTCTTAAGTTGTCTTCATATAGCCGTCCCCTTATCAATATGAGTCTTACTCGTTTCAATAACAATGGGATCCATGATGCAACAATAAGCATCTCGATAAGATTCCTTGAATCATTTACCCATCAATCATTAAAAGACAATCATATGTTCAATTCAATCAATTTCTGATGATTGTTGGAGAACTAGGGTAACCTTGGTCAGTAATAATGATTAATTAAATCAAGGATGTCTTGTTCCCATGAACTCTACACGAAGCAATCCACCAATCCTCACGTTTGGGCCATAACAATGCTAAGACATCTATCCCCAAATCCTGTCAAGTGTCCAATATTTCTCAAGCATACTAATTTAATTAATCAATACATCAATATATTAGCATTTTAACCTATTACGACTGAACATGCAACACATAATCTAGATTAGCAATCAATGTTATCGATTAAATATACTTCAATGATAATCTTATGAATCATTGGTAAGATCAGTCGAACCTACTCTCAGGTTGGTCGATCGACTCATGCTATTGGTCATCATCTAACCTGGTGGTCAGTCACACTCTATCCAACTGACTCACCATACTGACCATGAGGTTAGTCGAACCTACCATAAGGTCAGACAACCAATGCTCGCTTTTGTGATTCCTCGCCATCGTTCGACTCATAGGTCGGTCGAACTTTATCCGACCGACTTGTAGAGCCACGCCCGACCAACATGTAGTCCATCGAATCTAATTCTTTACAGAAGCGAGGGTCGGTCAGACCTCCCCTAAGGTCGATTAGACCTCCCTTGAGGTCGATCGACCAACTATTGCAAAAGATCAAAGTGTGAATTCTAAGGTTTTTGCTAAGTTTTCATTTTCGACAATTACATCAATCAATTTGAAGTTCAATATAGCAGCATGCTTAAGCAATGACACTTAAATATACTATCAATTTGATGATCTCAAACATACATGTCGTAATTCTAAATTTGACGTATAAATAGTTCTAAACTATGTTAACCACATGATCATCATGATTCCTAAGCAATATGTCCATAAATTTTAGCACAATTCATACTTCATTTGCATGATATCAATTCCATAACTTTACATTTGCCAAATGGCCAATGCAAAGATCCATTTACATACATTTGTAATTTTCCGGTTTCCTTTCTTCTTCCTTACCTTGTTCTTTCCCTAGGGCTAGAAGAATGTCATTCTTGCCTTAACTCCAATTCTTCCTCTTCTCCTTCTTGATTCGCTGTTGTGAAAATAGAGCAAAGGGTCTCAACTTCTTGCTGGAATGTTTTGACTAAGTTTCCGAGGTGAGTTAAATGAGAGAATGAAAGAGGAGAGAGGAAAATTCTAGTGATTTGCTTTTATAGTATCCCATAGTGGGATTAGGGTCTGTAGGATCTGGAATGGCACCAGGGGGGGGGGGTGAATTGGTATATTAAAAAACTTTTGTTCTTCTTAACTTAAATCTCTTAGTGTTGTGTTAGCGGAAGCAAACATATACGAATATGAACAAACAGAGAAGAGAGTAAAGAGAACAAACACACAAAACAAACGCAACGTTTGTTATCAAGGTTCGACCGAACTCCTGACCTACGTCCCCGCTCCGATCTTCTCCACGAGATCTTCGGAGTTCACTATATCCTTCTTCAAGGACGAAGGCTCCCTTACAACTCTCCTTTCTTTGTACTGAGGACAAGGAG
>LTAE01000637.1:13409-24678 GCA_001647135.1 Pontederia paniculata
CCCCCCCTCGGTGCCATCTAGATCCTACAAAGATTATATGTTGTTGAAAAGGTGCAACCTCAGATACTTTTGAAATTGGTAAACAATTGGATGAAGTAGAAAATTTAAAATATTTTGCACAAACAATTCGATGAAGTAGAAAATTTAAAATATTTTGCACACAATGTTGACGAAAGTATTTCTTTATGAATTAATTTCTTATTTATGCATTTAGAAATTATTTTATTCAATATTTTATTGATTTATTTGTGTTATTATTATTATAGGTACAATATGTGTGATATCCATGATATAATTCATATGAGATTATAAATGTTAATTATGTATTTATGTAGTTAATATCTATCATCATATATGTGTTAAAGTGTGTATTCTGGTTTCCATTTTTATATACTGCAAATTAGCGAAATTTGACTAAGACATGAAAATATAATTTTTGAAGAATTTAGAATTTCGAAAATTGAAGTCTTGGTAATTGTTTCTATATGTTAAAGTGTACTAAATATAAGTTTTAATAAATTTTAATAAGAGTTTTAGTTAGGTTAAATGAAGGAACGAAAACAAAAAATCTTTAAAACTGCTGATTTTATTCTTTGGCCCAAAATTTAGATTTTTATTATCTTTGACATTTAATAAATATTTTATTTGAATTCAAATGGGGGGTAGTTTCTTATTTGCATGTAATGTCTTAAATAAATGAGTAAATAAAATAAATAAAGAAAAAATACACCATTTACTCAAATGATATTACATGTAAATAATAACATTGACAAGGGTATAATGGTAACTTTACCAATCGACCTTAAGTCAGTATTATACCTATACCTCTAAAGCCACCTTTTTACCACTTGTTTCCTATCTATATCCATCGGAACCTGAGATCAAAAGAGGAGTAGAAGAACAAAGAAAACCAAGGAAGTGGAATAGAACCTAACGTGATATCATTGAGGATTTCATGCTAGGTAAGTTTTTAGCTCATCTCCTATGAATTATCTTTAAAAAATTTGGTTAAAACTAGTTTTACCTAATCTGCAATGAAACATGTAGTTCTTGTATTTGTGTTTTCATCATGGATTGTTATCTCCATGGCGAAGAACATGCCCAAACTAAGAATAAAGTAGAAGCCGATATTAAGACTATTATTGTACCACGTTTGTGAACTTCTTTTGAAATCTATTTTTCAGAGCTCTTGGAATTTTCTTAACCAAAGTTGTATACCAGGAGTTATTTACCCAATTTTAAGGAATCATGCGACCTGCTTTTTTTTACTATGTATATGAAAATAATAATATTATGATAATTGAAATACTAAGACTTTAGGTGTGTTATTTTAGTGATAATAATCCATCTATATCTACTTTCTGAGACATCTAGGGCCTCATAAAAAGGTTGTGTTTTTTTAGAGCTATAATTCTTTTAATGTATAACACATAGTCTACCTATCTACATAAATGAAATAGTTTATTGCTAGATCTCGTATCTTTTGGAACTAATCCATAAATAGAACAATTATGAGATTTATATGGAATAAAACTATCAAGGTCTTGCTTTAGGAAAATATGATGATTGGATCATTGTTATATGTTTTACATTAAGTGTCACTCAAATTGCTATGTTGGAGACTAAAACATATGTTATGCTATAAAGCGCGTAGAGTTGAAGTAATGAGACTTTTGAACACATGTAATGATTACTGATATGGGTTATATGAACTCAGCAAAGAAAATTATTTTATTGCAACTATGTTATATGATTAATATGATATGGTGAGGCATTTGTATATTACATAGACATGCATTTGCATTACCCCTGTCGGATTGATATGTTTACCCCTATAGGTTGATATACCTTATAGGGCTGATATGCTACATTCTCGAAAGGATGATTCAAGGTTGTTTGGACCTAAGTGCCATACGAATCAAAGTGCTATATTATAATCAATGAGAGTCATTACTTGAATTCATAGGGGCCACCTCTAGAATCCAAAAACCACTACCTCGATAAAGTTGACATGATATCCTGGAAGGGATGATATATCTGGCCAGTTAGTGATATGACATGTACATGCATCCATGATTTTTATATACTTCCATGTGGCAAGCGTGATGTTATTATGCTATTATAATAGGATGAGATTGATTATGCATATGATAAGGTGTTGGTAGTTATGTGTTATCAGGGTATGATACACTTAACATTATTTTATCCAAATTGAATATGTGATAGCACATGAGTTATGATTTTCAACTTACTAACTTGTGGTTTGCTCCCATTGTGTTTTCATTATTTTTCAAATCAATAGACCAGTTCCATGGCCGTGTTTGGCGATCCTATGTCAAGATTAGAAGCACTTTTGGATAGGAGGTATAGATGAGACGTTCTCTTATGTTTCTTTTGGAAGAACTTGAGAGTCATTTTGTATGTGTAAGATAGAAGAAAAGAGTTGGTTGTAATATCTGAAACTACACTTGTATATTAAAAAGTTAAATAATGCACTGGCATTGAATGAACAATAAAAAGTTTGCATGGTTTGACCATTTTCTATTATATTACTCTTGAATTAATAGTACATTTCTGCAATTTTTACTTGATCGTCCATGATATGTTGTGATCTACGGGATAAACCAATGTTTAAATTGGGGTCGTGACATTAGAGCCAATTCGCGTGGACCTCTGTGTCATGGTGAGAGATCACTCAATGAGGACGTTGAGTCCCATAAAAGGGAAGGATTCAAGATGCATGCCTTGGATTAGTCTCACATGCACAAGTCACGAGAGAGATGTTGGGTATTAATGGGAACATGACCTTGACTAGACGTGACCCATTTTTGTAAAATCGTGTGGGCTAAGGCCCAGAGCGACCAAACCTTGGTCTGGGGTGTTACAATATGATCTTTTAAGGTATGGAAAGACAACCAAACAAACATTCATTGCACCAGGAGTCTTAGGAAGGGGAAGAGGTCGAAGATTAAGAACTTCAAGCTTTTAAGAGTGTCCTAACCATCTCCATCTATAAGGGCAAGAACTAATATTGTTTGTGGTGAAAGAACATCACAACAATTGTCTGAATTTCAATTCTTCAAAGATAATGATCCAATGTCAGATGATAATTCTTTATAAAATGACCATCCTTTGCAAGATGATGATCCTTTGAAAAATGAGGACCCATGGCAACATGATGATCCATTAAATGATGAAGACACCACCATGCCTCAAACCATTGAAGTTATGATGGATAATCAAATAATAGAAACAAGTGAGTTCAATTTTGATTATGTTTAATTATTACTTTAATTTTTTTTTTTTTGAAATGCTACTAATATCAATCTTTTTATGAAAATAGGTTCAAGTGTTACTGAAAAGAAGAGAAAAGTACGAGACAAAAACAAATGCAAAGATTTAGCAAATTTTCCAAATGGAAAAAAAATAAAATTAATATTTTATAACAAAAGAGCAGTTGGATCATCATATGACATTCTTGAGACATTTGGGAAAATTTGTTCATTATGAAAGCATGTGTTCATCGCGAGTACATGAATGAAAAGGAAATTGAAGAACATGAAAAAGAACATATGTGGACAATTGTTGTGATATCAATGTCTCATTTTTAGTCTACTTTTATTTTTTTTAGACTTATGTATCATACTTTATTAATATATGATTTCATTTTGTAGGATAAATTTTGAGAGCGATGAGCCAATGGACATCCACAAAAAAAAATATTTTCAAGCATATGAAGGAGCAATGGAATAAGTAGAGAGGTGAATACATGTGAAATATGTAAAAGATAAAACTATCCCATAAGCCCTTAAAAATATATCGAATGTAATACAAAAGAGAGATTGGGAGTGGTTAATTAAGGAATATTATAATAGCAAAAAAATAAGGTAAATTAAACTTTGATGCATACACATTTTTAACCTACATATATTGTAATTTTGTTTGAGAGATCATTTAGTCATCATTATGGTTAACTGATTTCATATGGTAGAGAAAGTGAGTCAAAGGAATTCAAGAAATAGGGCAAATTAGTTAACTATGCATCACCGAATTGTGAGCAATTCTATTAGAAAAGTTATTTATCAACAAGTGACATATTATAATATTCAATTTTCTTTTCTAATCATTTATAATGCATTATTTGATAATACAATTTTAATGTGAAGGGAGGTAATGATGGCAACCCACCAGATTTGGCAACTATATCTTTTGAGACGCCAAAAAAGATAATGCACTTGTTGAGCCCGATACCATTGAAAGAGATATGAGCTTTTTTTGTAAATATACTTATTTTTTCAAAAATATGGTGCCCATATTATGATTTTGATTTGTAGGATGAACTTCAAGAACTAATACAATATGAACCTACACTCACAAATATAGAGATTATAGAGCGATGCATTGGATCACAAAATCATAATCATGTGTTTGGCTTTGGAGGCGGCATAAAGGCTAAGGATATGAGAGGATCTAGTTCTTCAAAGAGCGCATTACTAGATGAGTTACGTGCCACTCGAGAGAAAAATAAGACTATTCGAAAGGAAAACAAGTGTCTCAAGGATCATTTAAATTCTATGGATGAAAAGATGCAACAATTAATGAAACATTGTTTTGGTGGGACATCTAATATTCAACCTTCACCAATATCACAATCAAATGAAGAAAGTTGAACAAGTATGAATTTATTTATGATAATCTTTAGATTTGATATATTGCTAGTTATTCTATTTCATGTTACTATTAATTTCTTTCAAATATATTTGATTTGATATACTTGTTGCAACCTTGTCTTTTCAATTTTATAGGTTTTGAAAATATGATGTGAAGATTGACATTTGTGTGCTTTTTCAATATTTTGGGAACTATGTGATGGTAAGTTGGATACTCCTCAAGACCGCTTTTCTATTTTTTTTAAAGTAGTTTGATATATGCATGCATTATTTTAAGTGAGCTTCACATCAAATGTTTACATTTTTGTATTATATATTTATTTAGAAATATTGTTTTGATTACTTTTATTTTAATTTTATAGATTTTGAAGATACGAAATTAAGATATATTTATTTATAATTTTTTGAAGATATATTTGTCTTTTGTATTTTTTGAGAATTAAGTGATGGAAAGTTGGATGTCAAACTTAAACTTTTGTATTTTTTTCTGGGAAAGTTTGATGCTGAATATACAAGTTTATTCTAAAAATGTTGAAACAATGAAAATTTGATGATTTTTTTTATTTGTCAATGTGATTTGTTATGCATGTCGTAATTTTTCTTTAGAATTAGAATATTAAAAATTTCAAACTTCACAATTTCAACGACCGTAGTTAGTTGGTTGTTGAAACTAGCAGTTATTTTTAATAACTAATGTTTCTGTCCTTATTTCTACAATAACTATTAGTTAAATGTAGTTCTTGCAATTAGGATTACAATAATTAATGACCCGCTATATAATAAATTAACATAAAAGCCTATAAAGACTAGCATTCTTGTCATTATAAATATTTGTTGTTGGTCGTAAGTAGATGTATTAATGATAGGAATCATCTTTAATTAATGATGTTTGACGATCGAGTAATTATTTACGATCAACTCATAAATGATCGTAAAATGATGCAATAACAACAAGAATTTTGGTCCCTAAATTAATGTTAATGATCAGATATCCTATGGTCATTAATAGTTTTGATGGCAATTTACTCAGCTTGATCGTTGTTTGTCTTTAACGGTGGAGCCTATAGCGATCGGTGATGACCGATTTATTCGGTCAGTAATACTCTTTAAGGATCGAAAATTGATTATTAATGATCATTTCTTTCTTTCCTTAAAAATCTCTTTTCTTGTAGTGTTCACCAAATTAATGATGAGATCATCATACATTGAATGTTTGGGAGCGTCAGCGTTATTAATGATTGGAGACTAGTAGATCAACTGCTATCCAGTTCTTGTTGTGTGGTTTTCTCCCCGCCTTGCAAGAAAAAGATTTCTCGAGCATCGTCCCTAGTCGTGACTTGTGCACCCCCATTGATCTATTGGTGAAACCTCTAAAGACTAATAAAACATGAGTAATTTAAAGTCACAACAAAGCAACCATCAAAGTCACTAATGGGATAAGAAGAACTTAAAGGTAATCACTTGGTTTAATGATTGCATTTATCATGTTTCACTAGATGTTAAGGATGGATGAACAATGAATGACGATGTATTGTATGTATACTAAGTAATGAAAAGATGACTGATTGAATGAAAGAAAGTAAATGAATTACATATGATTAATGATGCTAGAGGTGTAATTGATGTTTGACTACCTTAAAGGTAATATCATAGCTTATCCTCATGCAATGAAAGTAAATCATGATNAAAGAAAGTAAATGAATTACATATGATTAATGATGCTAGAGGTGTAATTGATGTTTGACTACCTTAAAGGTAATATCATAGCTTATCCTCATGCAATGAAAGTAAATCATGATAAAAGATTATGCATGTAAGAAAGTAAATGTAAGATATTTATGATGCCTTATGATGACCCTCATGTTATGATCACTAATGATAAATTATGATAATATAGTTATGTTCATGCTTTTATTCTATCATGAAAGGTATCTTTCTATTTTGCCATATATATTGGACTTTATAGGTCATGAAAGTTATTTTCCCCCTGCTTTGGATCTTGCAGGTTAGTGATTTGAAGTGCATATTGACTGATGATGCTAGCAGCTATAAATGTTCGTGATGATGTTGTTTGCATATGAGTAATGTTCCATAATATGATGTCTCTAAGTCTAGTTTCCTTTTATCAAAGTGTAATAATATAAGAGTTTATTATGTTTATGTGAGATTATAGAGGTTTTATATTATATAAGACTTTTGCATTTTATCTTTTATCAAGGAGTTTTAGTTAGTTTGGAGGTTTTTTATATTTATCTATTCCACATTTTATTGACTGGTCAAAGTGTCAACCATAAGTCAAGATATAGTATGATTTATGTCGTAGCGCTATTAGGAGGGCACTCTGTCACGTGGCGGGATGGTCTTCTGGGGGCGTTACAATATTAAAACCAGAAAATAAAGAGTTTAAACATCCAAGCTCATTCCACTTTAATTCCAATACAAAATATCTCTTACAAGTGTTCTTAAACCTAGTAGCCCTCCAAAAATGTCTCCAAAAACTAGCCTCCCTCAAAACCCTAATTAATTCAATTTATACCAGCTAACACCAATCGTTACGTCCGAGCTGATTGTGCTACGGGCCCAAAAAATGTCGCCATGATCCGATCAAAGAGCGCTACGATTAAACACAATGCATTATGGCTCGACAAATATGCGTTATGAGTTATCACATGTCACTACGGGCGCAACCATGCTGCTGCGGGCTCACATCGCATCGCTATGGGCTCATTTGTGCTAGTCTCCATCAGGTGCGCTACTAACTCATTTTCGATCGCTACGGGTGCATCTCTGGTGATGCTAAGGGTCGTGATCATGATTGTTCTACACTCCATATCGTGTGACTATGGTTATGGTTGAACCATAGTCACATATGTCCGGCCACGCTCAGTCGTAGTAAGGCTCTATGATCACTCTTCCAATTGTCAAAATTTGAAAATCAATGAAATATGTATAAAACCCGAATACTTTCTAAAAATGAATTAAAATCAATTACAATGGAGACCATAATGCCATAAATAAATGAGTTATATAATCAAAATATATATATGAATTTATACAAAATTTTATTGATTTTCAGGATTTGGACAATTAGAAGAGTGATCACAAAGCCACAATACAACAATGCCTTGTGGACCACAACATCACTATCTCCTTAGCCATATAGTGTGATAGCAAGTACTCTATGCATGTATCGAATTGTCGGATCAATTCGGGTTTCAAACATTTGTGGCTTTGTTGTGGGTGGCATCCATGTAGTAATGACATGTCAATTTCTTCAACATGTCCTCTCTATTGAATTCCATTAGATATGAATTGCACTTTCGCCCACCGTTGGTAGTTGATAGATTAGGTTGAATCTAGCCAATGAAATCTTGTACTCCTGGTTGAATATGCGAAAGGTGGGTTAAAATATCAACAATTGATAGGATGAGGTGACAATAAATGCATCCTAAAAGTCCTTCCATGATAAATCACTTTATTAAACTAAGATTATAATATTAAAATTGACTTTGACCTCTAGTTTATTACTTAATTTGTATGAAATTAAGAATAATAACAAATATATAGATGTTACAACTAAAAATAAGAGAAAGTTGGGGGTATAAATTTAATTTTGTATAAATTCATATTAACATCTAAAGATATGCATAATTTTAATTCAAAAAGACATAATTCCATGTTCATGTATAGCACTATAATGACTCTCTCTCCTTATAAACTAAAATTATTATGCATAATTAATAGAAATGGATTTCTACCTCATTTTCTCTAAAATTAATATGATAATAGAGAGAATCGATCATCTTAAAAATTTAAGTCTATAAGAAAAGTAACATCTTTATATTTATATTCTTAATTATTCTCTCTTATTTGTGAATTATTGATAATTTTGATCTAACTCAAAGCTCAACACGTGAACAACTTAGAGAGAAAATTAATTTTAATACAAAATTTGTTGAGGTTTATATTTATAAATCTATAAGAAGGGTGACATCTTTACATTATAAAAATAGTGATATCTTTATATTTGTGTCCTTAATCACTCTCTCTTATGTGTGGATCATTGTTAATTTTGATCTAACCCAAATCTCAACACGTAAACAATTGAGGGAGAAAATTAATTTTTAGTGCGAATTTCATCGAGGTTGGGACTCGGGATCTTTAATTCAATAGCATGTTAAGGTTAGGATGTTAGGAAATGCACACATGCATAACTAGGGGAAGAAATTATTCTTTGTAATACGAGATACATCGAGATTTGAATTCACGAGAATTCGTATACCATTTTAAATTAGATATACAAAAAATTTAAAACCTTAAATCTATAAGAAGAATATATCTTTATATTTATACTGATGAGTTATAAATAATTCTATAGTTTTTTAATTATTTTTAATATCTAGTATATATTAATTCCGTTAACTATATTCACTCAAATTTGAGTCGACTTGAACTTTTATTTTAGTCAATTCTATGTTTTATATACACCACGTGATTCATAAAAGAAATTGATAATATAAAAATGCAAAACTATATAGAATATAGGCTTAGTTTACTGATTAATTTTAAGTTTCTATCTGAATAAAAGTCCTAGGTTATTTTCGTCACTCATGTTATACTGGAGTAGAATTAATAAATAATGTTTTAGACGACATCTATGTGGACTCGATATATTTTTCAATTTTGCATTGGACTAGAAAAATAATTAGTATTTAAACCTATGACAATAATAATAATAATTTTATGATAATGCGTACTTAGACTCCTACTAAGATAACTCTTTCCAATGCCTCTATTTAATGCCCACGGCATTAAAAAGATTTCGCATATGCATTCATGCTTTCTTATCCTTTTTTCGTGCACCACCTGTAACGCTGCCACCAGCTCCTCCTCCTCCTCTTCCCCTCGCCGGCGGTGATCGATATAGCAGCATAATCCTCTCCTTGCCATCGCGTCGATTAGAATAGTTGGGTAAGATTTTATTTCTTTTTTTCTTTACATAGATGCATCTCACATTATTAACAAGATGCTCACGAACAACCCGGTAGTATACGAGTCGTTGTTCGCTCTTTGTATCACTTTGTTTTCTTTAGATCGGAAAAGTAATTATTTATTGATGACTGCAAGCAAGTCCTTTGCTGGCTGCCTATTACACGTAGTTTTCCTTATTGCATACATGAAAATGCATTGAAAGCTTTAATTAATTCTCTTTACACGTAGTTTTCCTTATTGCATGCATGAAAATGCATTGAAAGCTTTAATTAATTCTCTTTCAGAAAATGCATGCATGCAGGCAGCTTGGCAAATACTTAATAACTAACGCCATAATCTATTTTACTTTCATACGCATACGTACGCAATAGATAATTCGATAATCTTCACTTTTATCATTCATCAAGATTACCATGTTGTTTTTTTTCGTTTATTTAATCATCATCATAGTCATTAGTATCAATTTTTTAACTTTGTAATTAGTATTGGATTAGAAGATCTTAAGACATGTCCGTAGATTACTATGTATAAAAGTTAAATTAGATATTCTAACTAATATTTAACACTTTGTATTTGATTAGAAACTAATAATTAAACTTTTAGCTAATTAATTTCATAATAAGATAGACCCCCACGTTTCTTTAACTTTGTATTGCATTAGAATATATATATGACATGTACGCAGACCAATCTCTTATAAATCATGAACTATTAGAAGATCTAATTATACGTAAACTCATAAAAGTATTTATCCGATGAATATTGCAATGTCAATCGAACTGTGCTACAGAGTCCCATTCCTTTTAAGTTTTTAATTAACAAGCAATCTCATGTTCGTGTCTTCAACCTTTAGGTTTTAAGTTTGCATCAATGGCCGGTGGGGTAATAGCCCCCGCAAGAGGTGGGGATCATCCACATTATCCGGGGAAGATGACGCTCTATGTCATCTTTACCTGCCTCGTCGCCTCCTCCGGCGGTTTAATCTTCGGCTACGACATCGGCATCTCTGGTAAGCTTTATCATGTCTCATCTTTCATGAATCTTGAACTTTGATTGATATCTGTATTTACGTTGATCACAACCCTTATTGCTTCGATTTGCTTTGTTAATTGGATCATGCATGGATTAATTGAAGGTGGAGTGACGTCGATGGATTCGTTCCTGAGTAGGTTCTTCCACAGTGTGTACGAGAAGGAGCAGCAACGGGTGACCACGGACCAGTACTGCAAGTTCAACAGCCAGACGCTGACGTTATTCACGTCGTCTCTCTACCTGGCGGCTCTGGTCGCCTCCTTCTTCGCTTCCAAGGTCACGAGGTCGTTCGGGAGGAGAGCATCCATGTTAGCCGGCAGCGCCGTCTTCCTCGCTGGCGCTGCAATTAATGGTTTCGCCAAGAACGTCGCCATGCTCATCATTGGCCGCATCTTTCTCGGCGTCGGCGTTGGTTTCGCCAATCAGGTATCATTATTTTGAATGAATAATCGAAGTTTATCGATTAGAGTTTATAACATATATTATATATCACACATGGATCGTCAAACTTTGGTGCCTTTTTATGTTTTACTTCGCTTTTATGTCTTTAATTCATTAACTATTCGTGTGCTAAT
>LTAE01000637.1:31029-63157 GCA_001647135.1 Pontederia paniculata
ATATATATATATATATATATATATATATATAGGGATTAATGCATATGCTGAGCACCAAAGTTCAGCGTATATGCTGAGCACATCTGAGCCGTCGATGACGAGATGAACGATTGATCTTATTAGTTAAAGAAGAAAACGATCAGCGCCGCCCATTTTTTATGGACGATTCAGATTTGATCGATTGATATGGGGTTTTAGGGCAGCCAACCGTCACTTTTTCTCATCCTCATTCTCTCTCTCCTTCGATCTCTCTCGTTCCGTCGAACGAAGGGAGACGAAGTCATCCTGCTCTGAAACGTCGTCCTGCTCCAGACCCCTCGTCATCTTGCTCTGGCCGCCTCTTTCTCGAAGGAAACAGCGCGGCGCTCCCTCGCCTCCCCTGATCTCTCTCTCTTGGAAGAGGACTGAGCGCCGTCATCTCTTCGCCTGAAGCGACCGACGCCGCTGCCGTCGTCATCTCTTCACCTCTGCCACTGCCGCCGCAACCGAAGCCGTTCGGAGGAAACGTTGTCCTGCTCCGGCCCCCTCTTTCTCGAAGGAAAATGTTTTGCTCCATCATGCTTAGGAAACATAAAAAATTGAAGTAGTTGACAATGTGCACTTTGCAGTCTGTATGGATTTTGGATTATATTGCCTTCAATTTCTTTTTATTACTTTTCCTGCTATCTCTGTTTGTTTTTATTGTTCTGATTATGACTAAGCTACTATATAATTCAGTCACCAGCCAACTCTTGGTAGAGTGATTGGGGGCTTTGGTTGCAGCCATGGTGATTAGGGTTCAATCTCCATTAAAAGGTAGCATTTGTCTATTAAATAGTGTTGCTCCTGCTATCTTTGTTTTTTTTTTCCGTTTGCTCCTGCATGACTCTATTGCACTTACTTTGCTTCAGTTCGAAAACTCAATTTCAGCAATAGAACATGGGAAACAGTAATGAAGGAGGAACTTTAATATGTTGGCTCTTTTCCTTTTTTTTTCAGGGTCTTCCACCTATTGGCCTCCAGAAAACTCACAATATGCAGGTCACTATATTGGCCTCAAGAAAACTCACAAGGATATGTGATCATGCTATGGAAATTTTATATCTATCTTATGTTTTTTTCATCATTTTTATTTCATTTTGACAACAATTTTGAACCGAAAATGAAACAGTACAACTATTGTAATAGTATGACTCACTGCACATACAGTATTCGGCCTTGTAATAGGAATTCTAACAAGATGTTCATGCCTCCTTGTATGAATAGGAGTGATTTCAACGTTATCTTGTTAATCCATTCGGAATACAATAGAAAAGTTTTTACAAATATTTATTCCATTTATTTACTCTAATTCCACATGGAGAAAGGTTCTCCTCATCTTGTACAAAGTACGAAAATTAAATGTCCCGATTCATGCTTATCTTCAACTCTTTAAGATTGAAAGAAAATTTGTTTTGATCATAATTCTTCATTGTGGTTGCCAGCTTCCGGAAAGACAAGCAACCTAAAGCAATTCCTTGCGAATAAATTTATTTTGATCATAAATGCAGCAGTAAGAACTCGGTTAAAGGAAGACATCATATTTAAACACTTCACGTTGGCTTGTGCAGGACCCATCTTAAATATTAAGCAAATCTCCATACACAACGAAAACATTAGCAATTATAATGAGGTGTAATAGTACAAACGAAATACAAGATTTTGCAACATTTTTCTTGAACAATAAAAAATGTAACTTCAGATACAGATATCTTAGTAATATTACCACCAACTGTTGTTCAACTAAGTAGTTCAACTTACAACTAAGTAGTTCAATGTACAACAAAATTGTTCAACATCATTCATAGTGCTAAGATAACATAATGACCACTAATAATAACATTAAAACAAAGGTGGTCACTTTCCAAAATGATAAAGCCTGCGATCTTTTGATGATTATTTCTTTTGTGTTGCCTTTCAAGAGCGATGCTTCTTTCTTTCGGGTTGGCTTTCAAGAGCGTCGCAAGGTCACTCGATGATTTCACTTTCCCTCTCTAGCAAATCCGGAAACCTAGCTGTAGCAAAAATTAGAGTCCCCATCATTAAGTATGTTTACAAGTTAAATAGCTGCAAGCGAGATTATCAATCCATATTATTGTAAGTAGTTATTCAACTTGCATGTGCAGTTTTAGCAAAAGAGGCTAAAAAATATTTTTTCTTTATATTCAAAATCATCAGTTAAGACATGATCTTCTATTAAATAAATCATTTACCTAAAATTACAATGCTCTTTAGTTTGCATTTGAAACTTAGCTAAAGAGAATGTTAAAAGCAAAAAGATGTTCTTTGAGCTATGCTGAAATGAACTAGCTTACAAAAATGAAAAATAAGAATGTGCAAGTACAAATACCATAAAACACACTAGCTTTTACGTAAAAACACATATTTCATCTTGTTGTATTAGCTAACCTTCATCGAACTATTTCATAATATGAATATCTTTCAGAGTTGATTAGAACCATGAGTACCTTTGTTTTTCTAGGCTGGGAATCTGTCTCGCAATATATTCACCGCTCAATAGTATCATAGGAAGATGTATGGCCTCCTTTTCAGAAGAATCATCTCAGTTGGAAGGATGTTCCAAATCCCTGAGAAGTGCAACCAGAATTTTCTTCACACCCTAAAGTTGTAATAAGGTAAAGAAAGAACTGTTCTTTTTGGAACAAAAAAGAAAGAAGGATTCTAACCCCCAAAAAAAGGAACAAAAAAGAAAATAACCGGAAAACAAAAACATTGCAGCCATATAGACGAACCCAAAAGTCTGCAAAACAGAATCCACTTGATGAACAAGAAGATGAAGACTGAAAATGATCAAATAGCAACCGCATTCCGGCAAAGGGCGGAGGGCGGAGGGTAATAGAGCGAGGTAAACAAGCGAGAAACAAGAGTGAGGATAGGAGGACTAATGGGAGGAAAGAAGTACCCGTCCGAAGGCATTGTCGTCTTGACCAGCGGCGAGGAGGTCCGCGACGTCCTTCTGGAGGAGTCTGAGTGTGACCTGCTTCTTCTTCCTGATCGGCTCTACCCTCACCCTGATACACTTCGCTGCCTGCTTGCTGCAACCATCAAGTTCGATCCCCATTCAAAACACTTCGCTCACTCCCCTTCCAAGAGAGAGAGAGATCAAGGGAGATGAGGAGGCGTCTGCTTCGTTTCCTTCGAGAAAGAGGCGGCCGGAGCAGGATGACGAGGGGGCCGGAGCAAGACGACTTCATCTCCTTCCTTCGGCGGAGAGAGAGAATGAGGATGAGAAAAAGTGACGGCTGGCTGCCCTAAAACCCCATATCAATCGATCAAATCTGAATCGTCCATTAAAAAATGGGCGGCGCTGATCGTTTTCTTCTTTAACTAATAAGATCAATCGTTCATCTTGTCATCGACGGCTCAGATGTGCTCAGCATATATGCTGAACTTTGGTGCTCAGCATGTGCATTAATCCCATATATATATCATATTGTTCATAATATAAATTTAGAATTAATAATAGTTAAATTGTGATCCTTAATTTATTTATTAGACAAACAAAATTGGACGCGAACAAGTTATACCACCAGCATGACTCGAGTCCATATGACTCCTTAGATGAACCAGTTCGCGCTCCACCTCTCCTCGGAATTCCACGCCGCCGCGCTCCGCTTCCGCGACCTGCTCAAGCTCTGCACTGCCCGCCGGGACCTCGCCGCCGGCTCCGCCCTCCACGCCCTCTACGCCAAATCCTGCGTCCCGCCCTCCACCTACCTCGCGAACCACCTCGTCCTCTTCTACTCCTACTGCGGCCGCCTCGCCTCCGCGCACCAAACGTTCGACGAAATCCCCACGCCCAACGTCTTCTCTCACAACGCCCTCCTCGCCGCCTACGCCCGCCTCTCTCATCCGGGCATCGCCCGCCGCATCTTCCTTGGTATCCCCTCCCCGGACCTCGTTTCCTACAACACCCTCCTCTCTGCATTCGCCGCCGCCGGAGATGGCGCCTACGCCTCCGACGCCCTCCGCCTCTTCTCTCGCATGCGCGTCCACGGCCCTGACGCGGACGGATTTACCCTCTCCTCCGTCGTTTCGGCCGTGGCCGCCGGCGTCGACCAACTGCACTCTCTGGCCGTCTCCTCCGGTCTGGACTCTTACGTCTCCGTCAACAATGCTCTCGTGAGCGTCTACAGCAAGTGCGGCTTCTTGGAGGAATCTGAACGAGTCTTCGATGCTATGGCTTGCTCACGCGATGCAGTTTCCTGGAATTGCATGATCGTGGCCTATGGACAGCGCCGGGAAGGACCAAAGGCGCTCTGCTTATTCCAGGAGATGGTGAGGAAGGGATTTGAAGTTGACATGTTCACTCTGGCGAGCGTGCTGACGGCCTTCACGGCTGCGAAGGATCTGAAGGGCGGAGAACAATTCCATGCACAGCTGGTAAAGTCTGGGTTCGAGAGCAACTCTCACGTGGGCAGCGGTTTGATTGATTTGTATTCCAAAGGCGGCCGTATGATGGACGCCAAGAAGGTGTTCGAAGAAGTGGCTGAACCAGACTTGGTTGTTTGGAACACTATGATATCGGGGTATTCTTTGAGTGATGAGCTCTCCGAGGAAGGTCTTGATTGCTTTCGCGAGATGCAGCGGGCTGGTTTCAGGCCAGACGATTGTAGCTTTGTGTGCGCGATCAGCGCCTGCGCAAATTTGTCTTCTCCATCACAAGGGAAACAAATGCATGGCTTGGCCATCAAGACTGTGTTTCCACGAAATCAAATTTCAGTTGATAATGCTCTGATGTCCACCTACTCAAAATCTGGCAATCTTCAAGATGCTAATAGGCTCTTTAAGAGGATGCCTGAGAAGAATACTGTCTCCTTCAACACGATGATTGCAGCATACGCCCAGCATGGGCTTGGAACAGAGGCATTAGCTCTTTTCCAGCAAATGCTGAATTCACAGAATATGCCCACGAGCATCACTTTCATCTCTGTTCTTTCTGCATGTGCTCACACTGGAAGGATTAGTGAAGGTTGGGAGCACTTCCGATCTATGAAAAGGAATTATGACACTGAACCTGGCGAAGAGCATTACTCCTGCATGATAGACCTCCTCGCTCGTGCAGGGAAGTTCAAGGAAGTGGAGGAGCTGATCAAGACTATGCCATGCGATCCAGGCGTAATCGGTTGGGCTGCTTTACTTAGTGCTTGTAAAACCCATGGGAACTTGGAGATTGGTGGAGTAGCAGCAGAGAAGCTTCTTCAGCTGGAACCAGGTAATGCTGCTGCCTACGTGATGCTTGCGAACATGTATGCAAACACAGGTAGATGGGATGAGTTTGCAAGGGTCAGAAAGCTGATGAAGAACAGAGGAGTGAGGAAGCAACCTGGTTGCAGCTGGATTGAACTGGGAAAGAAAATTCACGTGTTTGTTGCTGACGATTTTTCGCACCCCAGGATTAAGGAGATCTATGAGTACTTGGAGGGCATGTCAAAGAGGATGGAGCAAGCTGGTTACATACCAGACATGAGACTGGCGCTGACAAGAGGTAATACTGCAGGAGGAGAGACCATGCATGGTTATCACAGTGAGAAACTTGCAGTTGCGTTTGGATTGATCAGCACTGGGGAGGGGGTGGCTATAGTGATAGTGAAGAACCTGAGAATTTGTGGGGATTGTCATAATGCTATCAAGTTTATTTCTGGCATGACTGGAAGAGAGATAACTGTTAGGGATGCACATAGGTTTCATTGTTTCAGTAACGGCAGTTGCTCTTGTGGAGATTATTGGTGAAAGGAAAAGGAATTAGTCGATTATAAGGAACCTCCTGTTTATTGGAGAGAAGAAATTTCACAAAGAGAAGACTTTTTGAGTTGACAAAGGAGAATACGTCGGGTCCTGCAGATACTTAAACAGCAGAGCACCTTACAGATAGGAGAAACAACATGTTTGAGAAGCTGCATTATAAATACATATATATAGTTGTAGATTGACCCATGAACTACAAAGGAGTTGGATCGACTTATTTGCTCAAATAAAAACCACTTGATTACCGTGTAAGATACTCACTCCTTGTCGAACAAAGATGGGTTCGGTAATCATCTGAGTAACCATGTCATACTCTGAGGCAAGAATAAGGATGTTTGGATTAAAGAGAAAGAAAGTGCAACAGGGAAGGAGAAAGAAGTTATCAATTTGATGGTGTTGAGGGTTAATTTAGATTCTTCTTCAAACTATCAAAAGTTTTCATACATTATCAACCCTCCCATTAACTGTTTTTTCCCTGCCCTCCATTCCCTTCATCTATCCGAACACATTTACATTCTCAAAATCCAGATTAGCGGTTGTTTAGTTAGCAGCATTGGGACTTACCAATAAGTTCACCTGCTGCATGCATAAGAAAATTATTTGTATGGTTGCTTGAGCAAATGCTGCATTTTCACGAAAAGCATTGCTCACTAGATGTTGTTCTGGAAAGTGAATTGTTCATGTGGATACCTTTGGATTATAGAACTAAATTAATTCGATTAGAATAGTAAATCTTTGTTTGACATTTTCTTGAAAAGCTGTAATAATTAATAATTAAAATGTTGATTAGACATTTTAATTCAGTGGGTGTTTGTATGAGGTTCTAAAATTTTAATTTTAATTTCTTTCGCTAAATTGAAATATTGAATAAAAAATGGGTAATAATTGAATAATAATTAAAAACATATTTATTATTATAATCTATTGTTGTAATCATGACTTATTATTATTATTATTATTATTATTATTATTATTATTATTATTATTATTATTATTATTATTATGTTTGTGATGCTCACGTTTTGAACTGTAAATTATATCCTAATCAGAGCCTTCCCTTATATTTGTTGATCAAGGCATTTGTGAACAGAAAAAATGTCTTCGACAATCTACAATATGCTTCTTCTCGCATGAGAGAAACATGTCATATATATGCCGTTGATGAATTGATCAATAAACAAATCAATGAAGTGAGAAAATTGATTAACACAATGAAGTAAATATGAGAAAAAAGATCGATGCATAATTTTTGACGTGACCAGACCCTTTTAATCAATATGGATAACAAAGAGCATTCATACGCAAAAGTGACCATCATAAAAAAATTTACTATGAGCAAAAAATATTCTAACCCTCAGTCCATAGAATTGGGCCTGACAGTTCAAACCCTCCATTACAACCATAGGTTCCTATTTTTCTTTTCTCATTTTTTCATCTTCATACTTTTGACTTCAGTGTACAATGACAAAACTAACATGTTAAGATTTAAAATGAATTACTAACATAATAAAAAATAAATATTTATTAAAAAATAATGATATAAATACAGACTAAAAGAAAATATAAAATAATGAACAAGTAAAACAAAATATTTAACGAATAAATATATAAAATTTAAAACATATATAATTAAAATAAAATGTTGGCACAATAAAATATTTATTTTTTAATAATAAATTCGTTTCATTCTAGTAAGCCACTTATATCACATTCCAAACCTCAAACAATGACCGAAATTCACTAATTTCAACTTTGAGTTAAATAGATGTGTAAACAAATTTTGTCGAAGAAAATATCTGTCGTCCACAGAGTTGAGAAGATAGATAATATTATGTTAGCTAAATAGGTAACACCTTCATATTTCCTTTCACTTTCTTCCACAATAAATACAAATAGTAATTAGATTTTCACTTTCATCAATTCAAAACCAAGCACACTTGGCCCTGTACGTCAACAAAGATTATCAAGATGCTAAATTAAATAGAAATCTACATGATGAATATTAGCATCTAATGGATTATGACAACTTGCTGCAACTTATTTTTTTTCTCTTGTTTCAGAAACATCATGGTAGAGAAGAGATAACAGACGAGCATGTAAAGCATATTCATAGCCCAGTCATTGAAAACTGACTGCCCAATAAGTACAATATATGTTTCAAGTGGACAATATGCAAAATGAAAAGAGAACAACAATGATGGTGAGACAAAACTTTAGCAGTTTCGTGTGCTTGTTCTCTATCAAATAGCATGATCAACATATTCAAAAAACAGAAGACAAGGAATTCAGTGACATGAAAAATGTGAGGCCGTTTGGCTGCAGGAGAAAGCTGAAAACCAGATCACTTCGTACAAAAGTATAATATCCTCCTTTTGTTTTGACATAAGAAGAAACACTTTCAGTTCCTTTCATTACATCTGCAGTCTACCAAGGAGGAAAGTTTAATTTGGCACAAAAATTGACAAAAGGTTGCTCCCTTTTCATTTTTCAAAGATAAATAAAATTTCCCCACAGATAAATAAAATGGCAATAGTGTCCTGAATCTCATTTTTCTTATCAAACAAATATTGCCGAATTCAGCTCTCCTATAATATATCTAATGTTCAGCTGCGTTTTCAAGATCTGCATTGCAAGGTCTCCATTTTTTATCATAAAATCCAAAAGACTCTTGATTGCATGAATTCTCTGCATTCAATTTCTGATCTATTACCTTTAGCAGTTCTTTCAACCCAAGCCCTACAACTGCAGAAGTTCTCAGGTGACTGCCACAGTTGGATTCATTCGATGTCTTTGACTCCTCCGTAACAAAAAAGTCAGGATTTGTGTCGTTACTAGTTTCCAGATTCTCTTGGGATGAACATCTACAACTGACATCTGCCATGTCACCACAAGATAGCTCAGGTGTTGCATCGTCAACACTTTCTGGGCTCTCTTCTTGTGACAGTTCAGAAGTCATATGGTCTTCATCAATTGGGTTACTAGATAACACCACAGATTCCATATCATCCCCTTCTTCTGACAATTCCACAACTTCATCCTCATCTTCACCTAGCAAGTCTTCCTGATCCAACATTTTATCAGCTTCATTGTTTTCATCTAGAAGATCAACCTGCCAAGTTTAAGATTCATCAGAAGTTATGAAAAATCCACAAAAAGATAAGCAGGAAGCATTTCTCAATATTTAGTAGATACAAAGCAATGAAGTACTTTGTTCCAAACTTCTATCATGCCGTCAATTTTGTCATCTGACACCCCAATCTGTTGTAGTACTTGCAGCACAGTCTCACGTTGCTCATTAAGATTAGGTGCACTGGAGTCTAACACGTGCTGCACAAAATTCAAGATTGTTATTCTTGTTTCACATTAACAGTTTTGCATGAATAACTTCTAACTAACTATGCCAGAACTTAAAAGAGATGGGTGTGTGAAAGTATCCCTGAACTGTCAACTTAGTGTGTGAAGCTTAATTACCATCACATAATGCCAAACTGTCACCCAACAGCATATGTGTGCGTCCACAAAAAAAACATAGAGAAAGTAATGAAGAAAAGAGCTCCATGCCTCCATGTCCACATAGCTCACATATTGAGTTACAGAAGTAGGACAGGCACAGAGAACATTGTGCACCAGCATGAGACATGGAATACTATATTTCTAGCAGGCTAGCATACATCTTGGACACTTCATTCATTATATTTTCTATACTGTAGTTGAATCGCAGGGAAAGATATCTTCTTTTTATTTTTCAGGCATCAACATATCAATGTGTTATACGAATGAACTCAATGATGAAATAGCTGCATAAATGCACTGATTGGTTATTTGATGACAAACCTCTAAGAAGGAGAAACTGGGAAAGCTCAAACCTACCGATGAATACTGAGTGCAATAAAAAACTACTAATCAGTGTTTTTTATCCCATAATAAAGTAAACAAAAGGGTAAAAAAGATGAACAAACCATACCACTAGTATGTCTGCTTCAACCACCTCCTCCAAAGTTGCATGAAAAGCCTCCACCAACTGAAAGAATAGCGATATTGTCAAAAATACATTTGAGAGTCAATTTCTCAGATGGTATCCAGAAATGTAGTTTGATGTATGACCTGTATAGGCAAATCTGAGATGAATCCAACAGTATCACTAAGGAGTGCTTTTCGCCTGAGACAACACACGCAATTGTTATTGATTAGCAAGATTCTACTCTTTAGTGCCTAAATCAAGGGTACTAAGAGGTCTTATATTTACCCAGATGGAAGAATGACACTTCTCAACCGAGGATCTACTGTTGCAAACAATCTGTGATTAAGCAACCATGCAAGAATTAGGAGTTTGAACGTCAAATACAAAAATGGATATGTTGACAATAAATTGCAGTCAATATAGATAAAGAAAAGAAAAACAATGAAGAGAAAAAAATACCTATCATCGCTATATAGATCACTTTCTGAAAGAGCACTAACCAAAGTAGATTTACCCTGCGATATTATACATGCCAACAAAATCACATGCTTAATTTTGCATATCTAAATTTTATGCCCCTTCAATAGCAATGAATGTATTATGTAAGTTCATCTCCTTTCAATGAAACATATGAAAGATATTGCATTTTCATGTGAACAAGTTAAACAAGAGAAAGAGCATCACAGTAGAAATACATACAGCATTTGTATATCCAACAAAGGCAACTGTTGCTAGGCCCTGACCATATGAATTACCATGCCTTTTACGTGCAGAACGTTGCAAAGCTCGAGTACGGCGAACTTCTTCAATTTGAGAGAGCACCTTATTTCTACGCTCTTGAATTCTTTAAAATCATAGATAAAAGATTTCTAGTTAAAAAAATTGGTGAACCCAGATTCACAACCTTAGAAAGTATAACAAGAAATTGCTTATCTTGTAAACAAATACAACTTACCTCCGACGTTGAAGTTGAAGTTCAGTCTCTCCAGCACCGCTAGTGAACCCACGCCCTCCTCCAGTTCCTCTCCTGGAGAAGTCATCAGTTTAAGTAATCAGTCATAGTATAAGCCACATCTCCAAAATCCTAACCTGATATTCTCTTGCAAAATGCAGTTCACAATTTATTGCAGTATGATGAGTATAATGAAAACTTTTCAATTTACAGGCTTCTCAATTTTAACTTTTTGTAACAAGCCCTCATATCAATTTCTTCACTAGTTTCTCCTATCAAAATGTGATCCAGCTCCTATAAGTAGTAAAATATCTTTTTTGTTTAGTCACCATGAGTTTGTGCATGAAAATGCATAAGTCATTAAACTTCATTTCTGTGTTTCTCCAGATTTATCTCTGCACCTCTGAGTATCAAAACAGAGTCATCACTGAACATACCCACGAGCACTGACAACTTCAGCTTCTCCACCCACTCCGAAACTGAGTTTGCCACCTGGACCACGGACTCGCACAAGTCTGGATTTAGCATACATGAGAGCTGCTAACTCTGACTACAAAATGAAGAATGGAGACAGATTACTTTCTTGCTGGTTATTAGCATATAAGGGTAGCAAAGTTCCTGATAACTGAATCAAATTTGGTAAGATCCTAATTGGTTCCAATTGGTTGGATATGAATAAAAATATTACTTTCTGAGGAGTTTATCATAAGTTAAGAAAGAGATTGTGAACATTTTAATGTCAATCATAGATTTACCAGGTCCATGCAACCTGCAGGGTTTCATGCACCTGTGGGATTAGCCGAATCAGTTTTAAGGTCTTGATGTTTCTCTTATCCTAAAAGAACACATGGGTCTGCCGGACCTGTAGTTTTGCTTCTTTCGTCTCTGCATGTGCATTGAATATTTCTATTATAAGGCCAACACGATCTAGAACTGGTTTTCCCCAAGCAACCTACATAAATGGAAAGTCTTATTAGAAAATGATAAGTCAAAGAAAAAGATTAATTTCAAGCACTCTACAAAACTGAGACGAGTAACTCAAACGTATAACTACCTCCAGATTGCGCTGTTGAATCCCAGAAAGAATAGCATTTACAAAAACCGCATCTAATCCATTCTGCAAGAAATAGAATGGTAGAATGTTATAAAATGCATTACCAAGACTGCATCCAATCCGTTCTGTAAGAAATAAAATGAAAGAATGTTATATAAGTAGAGATAAATGATATTTCCCAGTACAAAGGAGCAGAAAAGATGCGTTCTCTAGTGCTTGTTAAAAACCCAATGATGTAACAGTAATCATAAAGATTAATAAATTATCCACTAAAGTGAAATTAACTAAAGCAAATTTTCATTCATCAAACTTGATTCTAGATAACTATTCTAGGGTTTATACAGAGTTCCAAAGAATAGTGTTCCAAATAAGAAAATTAACTGAACAAGAGGAAACTAACCTAACTAAAGAGCTCAGTCTAAATGCCCACAAACCTGATTGCTTTCTTCTCAAAAATGAAAGATGGCATCACTGGCAAGTCCCTCAAAAAATATCAACAGTAAGTACTAATAAAGAAAAACTCAATTATCAAGCTAGAAATCCTAACTCCTACAGGAAAACAGCAGAATGACTCTAGAGAAATCTCTATGTTTTTTCCAGTATTGCATAATTTAAAACCTCCAAACATTCTAGGTTTACCACTAGCCCTCAAATGATACTGGATTCATAACCCTCAAGCTTTAACCAAAAGCAAACATAGTCAATCATAGTTGAAGCATGCATGCATGGAATAATGGTTTTAGTCAATCATAATTAAAGCATGCATGCATGGAGTAATAGTTTAATGGGAACTTCAACATTGAAATTCAACCATTGTCTCCGTGAAAAATTCATGACAAATTATGTTTTGCGGACTTTCCATTAATTAATTTTCCAAGCATGTTAAGGAAAATCACTTCGAGACCTTTGGATGTCAATAATTAATATGATGAGAATAGCCATGGTAACATGTGATCAACATTAATCTGACATCCACTCCAAGCAGAAATACTTTTTATAGTATCTGTAAAAGGTTGTAGTAGAATTCCCAGTCATATATAATACTAAGAGATGGTTGTTATAAAGGGAATAACGGCTAACAGTAAAAAATTTTGGGCCACTAGTGGATGAAAGTTGTTAACTAAACTGCATGTTTCTATATATTAGGATGAGGAAAAAAAATATATCATCAGACAAAAAATGTGTCAAAAGCTTTAGTTATTAACAAAATGCTAACTTTGAAAGAAAAAAAAATACAATACAATCCATACCTCTGACTCCATTGCCCTGAGTTGGCACTTGATATTGTCAACAGTCCCTGGCCCAAAATATGTGTCTGCCACAAACAAAATGTACTTCTCATGAATCCAATTGTGTCTTTATATATGGTTGTCAAAGATATTCTTTCATAGTGATGCTCAAGATAAGTTCTTCTACAATCTTCCTACAGCTCAGCTGATTAAATTTCATCATCTCCTCAAAAAGATTCATTCCAATTTGATACTTCAATATAATATAAGTATATTTTACATATATAAATATACATGTAGCAGCCACACATCACTGAATTTGTTCTCGAGCCTTCTGAAAATTGCTTGTCACACTACGGGAGCAGGTCATGCACGAAATCATTTTCAGTTAAGAAACTAAAAGAAATATCATGAGCAGAAGAAAGTAATGCAGAACAACTTCCAAAGGAAATGGGAGTAACTGACTAGGTATTACAGAATCTCCAAAATAAGGTTTCTCCAAAAAGGAAATAAATATCTAGCTTTAACCGTAAATGATGTATATTGATATCTTGACTTAACCTGAGTTGTGACAGAACAATATTGAAAAAGAATAGGTTTATTATTGTTTGAAAAGAAAGTCCCTTTTATTGTTTTCGTTTTGTAAAAGCTACCACTCTTATCTCAGGCTGGCTATGATTTCATTCCCTGCCAAGTGAATTAAATTTCATGATTTTGTGCAATTGCATTGGTCCCAACTACATACTTATAGTGTTAAACAGATAACAAGTACCAGTTGAACTCCGATGAGATGATTGCCCCTAGTGCAAAAGGGCCAAACTTTTTTTCCCCTCACAATAACACTTTGAGATGGTTAATTTGATGGAGGCTGTTGAATTCCCTCCAAAAAAGCTAACCCGCTACTTAAACATAAAAACGATAACTTTAGGAAGCTGGGGCAGATGGGCAACCGTATGAGCAAAAGAGTCCAAGAAGCCAAACCTGCGTGCGCCTTGCCGCCCCTAGCGGAGGGGTTCTGAACGATAAGGTGCGGCGGCGACTCCTTCGCTTCGTAATCTTCGAGGTAGAAGCCGTCCCTGGGCTCCTCCAGGGACTTGGCGAGGTTGAGGGCCTCGGCGAGCTTGGAGTCGAGGAGGGAGTCCGGGCGGAGGCGGGGCTGCACCACGAACAACCTCGGCGGCCGCGTCGGGTCCCTACCAAAGAGGGAGATGCTTCCGCCTCCTCCTCCTCCGTCCTCCGACTCCGACTCCTGGGCATCTTCTCCTCCGCGGCGACGACGGCGGGAGGATGAGGTGGAGAACGGAGAGGAGAGCAGAGAGAAGGGAGGCAGCGGCCGAAGGACCGGCGGGTGGATCGGTGGCGCAGGAGGAGGGGAAGGAGAGGAAAGGGGAAGGAGCGCTTGAAGAAGCGATCGAAGACGGGAAGGATATGGCCGTCGGAGACGTGGGACGATGACTCTTAACATAGTTTTTTCTTTTTTCTCGTCGAGGACGGCGGCGATCGAAGACGGCCAGATCGAGAACCCGGTGAGAGGTCGCAGAGGAGAAGCAAAATTTACCCGATAAAAAGGGTCATACCCGTTAACAATATGAAGCCGATAGCGTTTTAGGCTGCAAACCCGAACCCATTAACTAATTGATGCCTTTTGATTGTAAATAAATAATAATTAATACTATATAAAAGGATGATAAATTATATAATCTATTTTGTTGGGCTTTTATTAATTATTTTAAGGAAGGTATTTTTTTCTTTCATATAAGAATAGTATTTTGTTAAATAGCGAATAATAATTGAATGAGTAGCGATGAATTAATTATTGAGTTTAATAAACTTATTTGGTAGATGCAATATTTAAATCAGAATGCAAAATTACTAAAAAAATATATAAATAACTATTTAAATATTTGATGTATCTTATATTAAATAAATAATTAATTAATATTAATAAATAATAATAAAATAAATATTTACTAAATAAGTAAATAAATATAATAATAATAATAATAATAATAATAATAATAATAAATAATAATAAAGTGATCGTACGATATAAAATAATAAGTGTATCACATAGTAATTAATAATAAAATATTTTGATGGTATACTTAAAAATAAATTTTAACATGCTAAATACATTAAATATTTATTTTTTAAGCATCTTATATTTAATAAATAGCATATTAATTTAATCAATATATTTCACACTATTGTAAATTCTATTTTAAGTGCATTAAACCTCATTTCATATATTTATTTTTATGTCTTTGGTGACATAATGTAATGAGGGTTGAGAGAATAAAATGGCAGGTATCGACCATTTTTAATAAAGAAAGAAATGAGTTGGAAATAAAAGAAAATAAAGTAAAACACGATAAAATATTTTGAATGATTTAAAGTAAAATAAACTAATATAACATCATTTGTACTATATAATAATAATAATAATAAACTATCAATCATCATGACAAATAAATATAAACTTATTAAAACATAGCGAACAATACTTTTACATTAATATATGAATATTGGTAAATTTATTAAATTTATATATATTATATACTATTAATTATGCTATAAATATTTATAACTATAATAAATAATATTATTGAATAAACTTCAGTTCAATCTAGTTAAACTCGATCGAACTGAATTAATCGTGAACTAATTGTTCATCCGATTCGACTTCGTGAACTAATTGTTCATCCGATTCGACTTCTGATTAAATTATGAGAACATTATAGATAATTAACTTCTCACAAGTCAATTAGTTATATTAGATTTGATGTTTGAGTGCTTGATTGACATATAAATCTAAAAAAGATTCACACATTCATATATTAGTTATAAGATTTTTACCATACTTTTCAATCGAATATGAAAGCCTGATAGGACTTTTGATTGTCAAAGTGTACACCGTATCATATTTTCTCTTTAAACACAAAAAATGGATGACTACAGCATTGCTGGTCGTCATAAATTCAGATCTTAAACAAATTGATATATGATACTCCATATCATGTTTTACAATATGTGGAAGACATATCAGTTACTTGCATACTCCATATAAGTACCCTGGTAGATGAGTTGCTCAACCTGTTGCATTTTTTTTTCTCAACAGGAGGGCGCAGATAGTAGGACATCTTCAGTTTTAGAGCCTATTAAGCAGGGATGCGCCACCTCTATAACATGGCTACCAGCCTTGCTCTAAAGTAGACGCTGATAAGTAACCATTTCCTCTAAAATTGGGAGATCAGACCATGCAAGATCATTCATCTTCTGGATTCGCCGGCAGAGATCTCCGACTGTGACCAGGTCGGCGAGTATGACCCTTATTCTTTTTCTTTATCCTCTTTCTCATAGCCTTTGCCTTCTCTTCCAAGTCCACTACACCACGCCTCTTGTACATTTTGAAGGTGACATGTCTCTCCTCAGCCATCTTCCTAACTTTGTCCGTTATTTCCGCTGCAATCTGGCGGTTGTACAGCTTCTTCAGCCCTTTCATGAGCTTGGCGAAGGTTTCAGGCTGTGGCATCTGCCCCATGTCGAGCATGTCCAAGCAATACGAGCAAGCCTCCTTCACAAATTTCCTAGAAAACAATGCATGAATCCATATGGTCCAGGCATACACATTGAGCTCGCAGCCTTTGCTCACAATGGAATCCCACACCTCCTTAGCCAACTCGAGCTTTCCATCTCTCAGGAGTGCGTTGAGAAGGTCCTTCAAGATGCCATACTGTGGTGTTGTGAACAAGCCTCTTCCGACCATGTCTTTGAAGTACCGGCAAGCCTCCACCAGCGAACCATGTTCCACGAGGCCATGCACCATGATCAGGAATGTATCGAGCCCCGGACTCAGCCCGGTGGCCTCCATCTCATTCCACAAATCCTCAGCTTGCTTCAGTTCCCCAAGCTTGCATGTTAGTCTGATGACCACGTTATAGATGCCGAGATCAGGCAAACAACCAGTTTTCGACATCCTGGTCATGAGCTCCAAGCATTCCTCCAGCTGCTCCTTGTTCTCATGCGCAGTAAAAATGT
This sequence comes from Pontederia paniculata, assembly GCA_001647135.1. Classification (NCBI taxonomy): domain Eukaryota; kingdom Viridiplantae; phylum Streptophyta; class Magnoliopsida; order Commelinales; family Pontederiaceae; genus Pontederia; species Pontederia paniculata. The sequence continues at coordinate 48,051 of LTAE01000637.1, forward strand.
AGAAGTAGGCACCGGGGTCTGGTCTAAGGCCTTGCTCAACCATCGCATCAAGGAACTCATAACCTTTACTGATCTTTCCAGATTTGCAGAAGCCGCAGATTAGAGTAGCATATGTTATGGCATCAGCTGCACAACCACTGCGACGCATTTCTACAAACAGCCGCATCGCTTCGTCCATTCGTGCCCTTGAGCACAGTGCCTGGATCAACGTGGTGTAGGAAATCGCATTGGGGTTACAGCCTTTGCGCTGCATCTCTTTCAGGAGCGCGTAGCCATCCTCCATCTTCCCTTCTGCTGCGAATCCTGCAAGTAGAACGTTGTAGACAACGACGTCAGGCTCAAAGCCCGCGCCTTTCATCTGAACCAATACGTGTTTGGCCTCCTCGAGCTTCCCCAGCTTGCACCAGCCATAGAGCAGCGAGGTAAAGTGCTTAAGGCTGGGCGAGAACCTCTCCTTAATGTCCTGGAACAGTGAGGCCGCCTCCTTCACGCTGCCATTCTTGCAGAGAGCATCCAGAAGGCAGCCGAAGACGTGCTCATCTGGCTCGCATCCATACTTAGGCATTTCGTCGAGCACCTGGACGGCCCTTGCGACCATGCGGGCAGCAGCGAATCGGCGAATGAGGCCGACGAAAATTTCCGGGGTGAGCAGGTCGGGGGCCTCGCGGCGGACGTCGTCGAGGAGGGCCCACGCAGCGTCGAAGTGGCGCATCTTGGAGAGGACCCGAACCATGGAGCGGTGGGCGGCCGGGGAAGGACGGAGGTGGTGGCGCGAGGCCCAAGAGAAGAAGCGGAACGCGAGGGCGCCGGCGTCTCCGCACCGGGCGATGACGCGCTGGACGAGGCCCGGTCGGAGGACGACGCCGGAGTCGCGGAGGGCGAGGGCGAGCTGCGGCGGCCGCGAGTGGAACTTGCGGAGGATCCGGTAGATTCGCTCGACGTCGGCAGAGAGCTCATTGCTCGCAGAACCATCGTGGCCCGACGAGGAGGAGGTGGTGAAATGGAAGCGGCCGGAACCGGCCGCTGCCGCCGGGGGAGGACGATGCCTCGGCCTGGACGCGTGGAATGGTCTCGGACGTAGTCTCCGAAATGAGGACGAGAACAGCCTGTGCATGCTTCGTCCGGAGGTCGCAGAATACGAACTAACGAAGCTGTGGAAGCTCTGGGCCTAGTAAAAAGTATAAATAGAAAATAAAATTCGAGTATAACCAAGATTAATTATTAAAATTAGTTAGATGTTAATAAATTATTAATAATTTTGATTTCCGCCCATTTTGCCCAATTAACTTTTATATAAGATTCTCGAACTCAAAAAAAAAAGATATCAATTACATGTATTAAACGCATTGATTAAGTATAAGTAACTCCCTATCAAAAGAAAATAGGGAATGGACACAGTGAAGAAAGGAAAATAGTAATGCAAATTTATAAAATAGAACATCAACTCATTTTAGTATAAAAACAAGGCGTACTCAATATCAAGCACTTGGCCAAACCCTCATTGATCAATTGCCAACAATAATAAGTTGAATAAAGAACGAAACATGTTATGGTTGAACACTTCCATAATCTGATAGATCGTGACCGTTTACATTGCCTTGGTTTGACCACCAGCGTCGGCTAATTTACAGCATTAAAAAATATGGACATGGTTCAGTTTGAAACTAGGCTGGAAAGAACATAGTGTGCACAAAAAACTGCTGAAAGAACCATGCGATGATACAGGACCAAGGCAGCATAGAGAACAAATGTCGTTCATTTAGTTTGAAGGTGGCATCCTATAATATGCAGGAACAGTGGCCGGGAAGAACATTTGCCTGACTCCTTCTGCTTTAATAATTGGGAAAATTATACCAGAAGCACCCTGCAGAAGAAACCACATTACTAGCTATTCATATATTGGAAACAAATAAAATGGAATACAGAAGAGTAATGTCACTAAAGTTTCACTCAAGCATTGAGACATATAGAAAATAAACATCTTATAAGAAACAATGGAGTCCAAGTAAGTTTTACTTACTGAAATTAATCTAGCGCCAATCCAAAGTCGTTTGGGGGAAGGAAATGGCAATAAGAGACGTCCAACACCATAAACGGCAACAGCAAAGAAGTGTGCAACTAAGCTCAATGGCCGAGGATTTAGACCAGAAAGTAGAGCTATAGGTCCTTCTGAGCACACACCTCCCAAACTTAGATAGTCAAAACATGCTTGGCGCATTTCATTCTGAGCCTTATCAGAAGATGCACTGAAAACCTTGTAGAGAGCACCTGCCAAAGTATTTATCGTAGAAGCCACTGGCTGCAAGAGCAAAACAAAAACAAATATGAGTTATTTGGATTCATACAATAACAACAACAAAGCCTTATCCCACTAGGTGGGGTCGGCTACATGGATCATACGACGCCATTGCGCTCTATCAGTAACCAAATTTTTAGGTATATTATTCGCTAATAGATCTCGTTCTATTAGCTCGCCAAGTGTAAGCTTTGATCTCCCTCTCCCTCTTTTAATCGGACTCCAGATTGTTTGTTCTACCCTCCTCACTGACGCATCTAATGATCTTCTCTGAACATGACCAAACCATCTCAAACGATTCTCTACCATCTTTTCGCTAATAGGGGCCACTCCGAGGGGTCGGCTACATGGATCATACGACGCCATTGCGCTCTATCAGTAACCAAATTTTTAGGTATATTATTCGCTAATAGATCTCGTTCTATTAGCTCGCCAAGTGTAAGCTTTGATCTCCCTCTCCCTCTTTTAATCGGACTCCAGATTGTTTGTTCTACCCTCCTCACTGACGCATCTAATGATCTTCTCTGAACATGACCAAACCATCTCAAACGATTCTCTACCATCTTTTCGCTAATAGGGGCCACTCCGACTCGTTCACGTATATGGTCATTCCTAATCTTATCCTTTCTAGTATGACCACAGTTATTTGGATTCATACAAGTAGTAAAATTATACTAAAGAAAGAAAAGGATTGGTATAAGGTAATAAGTCAAAGCTAACATAAGGATATGAGATAATCATGGCTCACCTTACGTAACGTATAGAAAGACTCCAAGTATTTGCAGAGAGAAGAAGCATCATGCAGATTCCGCATAGGCTTTAGAAGATTCTTTAGAACCACAATATCAGACAATGCCACAGTCATTCCTCCACCCGTTAAAGGATGCCTCATATTAAAAGCATCTCCCATTAGAAGAGCTCCAGGAGTGGAATGAGGGGCAGCTGGCATGCTCCTATTTGGCATGGTTCTAATGTTTCCTCTATCAACAGCTGCTATAAAAGCATCACGCAGTTGAACTGGAACCTGGAGAAAAGTAAATATGTTATGTGATATCACTTTTGTAGAACAAGAAGAGTTGTAACTAAGCTATAGTAGTAATGGTCAATGGATGAATCAAGAAAACGCATTGTTTATTCTCATGGCTCATCTAAAAATACCTGAGGTGCTACCACGGTCTTCAGGTAATTGGCCATTTCACCATTAGCAATAGATGGTACCTTCTGTCCAGGCACATCAACCAAACAACGAACCTCAGAACTACTTATTGGGTAAAAGAGTATAGGTGAGGGGTCAGCTAGAATAACATGTCCATGGTTTGCGTGTGGAAGCTGACAATTCTCAAGAACCAGACCAACAAAACAAGACGGTATCTCAACCTGCAGAAAAGAAATTGCGATAAATTGCTGGAGACATGAAACAATATTCTAGATTTCTCTCTTTTACCGATCGAATGTACATGGTTAAAAAACTCATAAAACTAAAATACAATAAAAGAATTTTTACAGAATTAGAAATTAAATGACAATGACTCTCCGAAAGCTAGTTATATGACAGATGGAAACTATATCAAAACAAACAAGACTCAAGTTGAACTCTTCACCTTGGGGGAGCAGAGAGAACGTCGGAGATTGGAAAAACAACCATCACACACAATTGTAAGAGGTGCAAGGACTTTTGATTCTTCACCAGATTTACTCTTGTATATTACCCCCTTAACTGTTCCATTTTCTTCAAGCAAAGACGTCACAGTCCCCTGCTCTAAACAAACACTGGAAATAACAGTTCACAAGCTTTTAATACCTTAATTATTGACGAACATAGAATTGGTTGAAAGGTAAAAGTAGAGTATCCACAGACAAGGGTTTGCATATTTTTGGAATGTGAAATGGCAACTAAGGCGATCAAGTTATTCATTGATTTAACATTCAAAATTTGACACAGTGGAGTTCGAATACTTCTTTCATGACATGAATAATTTCTCAATATCAATCATATAGTGCGTATGAGATATTAGGTCCAAATACCCTAGTTTTGTTATTCACAAATAAAAAGGAAATCTGCTGGATGGCTACAAGTGTTTGGTAGCTATTCTTTTACCCCTAAAAAGGGGGAAATTTTGTATTAAGCACTCTCTGGCTAGTGAAGGTGCAGATGCAGTTTTGTCCCTGTTCTTGCAAGAAAACTGGTTATATGGCTCGAACCAGTAAATTCTTCGTTAGCATAGGAGCAGTTTAACTATTGTGCTAAGGCTCATCCTTATCTTCATGGATAACATCAATAAACTATTGGACCTAAGATGATTGGCTGTCTTTTGTTCTTTATAATAATTATAAAAAGAACAGTCACTTTTTGTTAATGGTAAAAAAATTAACTGTAGGAACCTAGGATGTAATCTCTCAAAATGATCATGGATATGTGAAGTAAATAATAAATTAACAGGCACCTTAAAATTCTTACTGTCAAGAAATGAACCTGAATATTGGTGAACATTCAGAATACCAAGAACCTAGAAGATAAAAAGAAACACTAATAGTGAGACTAAGGAGAAAAAATCACATATGATTATCATATCGGCAAAAGTTACCATGAAACTTAAGTGAAAGGAAAAACTGTCATCTTTTATATTAAGGGCATGCAAATAGAAATAGAAAAATATAGTAATAGATAAAACTTACTTGGGCAAAGTTGCAGCCTTTTCTCGCATTCTTTGTATGAAGCGTCCATTATGAAAGCTCCTCCCTGAAACATCTGAATGATACTTCTCCAATGGATACGAGAGTTTCGTATTCTTACCATCTTTAAAAAGAGCATAACCAAGGACTCGTTGTGCATCAATTTCTTCAACACAATCTAGACACATAATGATAAAGCTTCAGCTGAAAAGATTTTGAATAACAAAACTTGCTACTTGCAATGTGCCAGAAATCTGAACTAGGATGCCATTGCAACATTGAAGATTTGACCACCTAAACACCTGACTACAAATATGCATGCTTACCTTCCAGGCCCAACTCAATCAATCTCAGGTAGCCCCCAGGCTGTAAAAGTTCACCAACGATTCTGTCAGGCTCAGTCAGATCCCTCTCAATAACATGCACTCGTCGACCATCCTATAACCAACCAAAATTTGATTAGATTCTTTATTTTTTGTCAATGTGATCGATCAGATTCTTTAAAGAAGCTTATATTTCACAACAGGCATAGAAAGCAAACATGAAGCTTAAGAACCGATATAACACTGTTGTTTACAAGAACCTATCAATATTGTTTAATTTCTAGTAAGCTATCAACACATGAGTTGCATAAAAGAAGGGCTACCTAAGATATTAAAAACAATATCAACATCATGTTTATGAATTGGATGCATAGTCGATGACATTTGGATCAATTTGAATCCGATTTCAAATAATTTGAATCTTCTAATTTGGCAAGTCAAATAGGAAAAATTTAATCAGAAATCAATTTAAATTAGAAAAAATAAGAAAAATAAAAGAAAGGAAAAAAATCTACATTACTTGATAGTTAAGACATAATCACCATGGCTAAATCTTCATTAGGTCATTACGCCTAGGGCAAACCCACATCATTAAAGAAGATACAAAACTACTAGAAATTGCAGATTTTGACGGAGAAGCAAACGAAAGAAGGATCGAATGCATTAGACGCTTACAAATAGACGCCATTATCCTTCTATTTTAACAATTCCCAAATCACATTACGATATAATCAAACTTGACAGAATCACAACAAGCCGAAGAAAAAAATGTCACCTTTCCGAGCGTGTAAGCGAGGGCCGATCCAGCAACCCCGGCGCCGACGACGATGACGTCGGGTCCAACGCTTTCGTCGGTTCCAGAACCGCACTGTCCATCATCTGCGAAGACAACGCCGTTCTGAGCACCGGCGTCAACCGCCCTCCTCCTCCTCCCGCTCCGTCCTCGAACGGCGACGATTAGAAGAAGGAAGCCGAGGATGGATGCGACGATGGTCGGGACAAAGTACTCGCCCACCATCTCCTCCTCCTCGTCCCTCACGGTGCTCACGCTGTTCTCGTTTCCTCTCTCTCTCTCTCTCTCTCTCTCTCTCTCTCTCTCTCTCGTTGTCCACTCACCTGATTCCGATACTATTTCGAGTTAATACAATTATAAAACTATAAATGCGGTAAGATCCCCCGCTGTTCACGTTTATGATGCGTTGCTCCTCCCCTTGGATCGGTACGGGTTGCTTGAACCAACTTGAATCGAAAGAAACCGGATCACATTTCAGATTTGGTTCACGTCTAAATTATTAAATTCTATTGAGAAAAATAAACTATATTTTATTTTTCATGATGCATTTTATTTAATTGCAAACGAAAATAAGCACAAATTATTTTTGCGTCAATCTTAGGGTTCTCTTTGTCATGAAGATAGTATGTTTTTGGAAAGAAAATAAGTTTTTTTTTAAATATCTGATAAATTAGAAATAATACTTTTAGAAAAACATGCATTTCTTTTCTTATTTGAAAAAGAAAAATATTCTTCTCCAATTATTTATTTTATGTTTTCAGAATTATTTTCTTTCGTATTTTAAAACAAATATAAATCAAACACAAGAAATTGAAAATGACTTCCAAAAAATTAATTTTATTACGAATTTATTTTTTTATTAAGAATAAGCGTAGTCGTAGGTCTGTCTTTTGTTTATAGAAGATAATTTTGTTTTCAGATGTTAAATTATTTGTTTATAGAAGCCAAAAGTGAACCGGATCGCAAGAATGGGGGATCAGCTTTACACTACCGGGAGGTGTTTCATAACACAAATAACTTGGCTTTTGGGGCAGGGACAACAGGACAGCTTTCAAAGAGTCATCCGGGGCCAATAAACAAAATGGTTTTAACATGTCGAACCAGACGATGTTACTCAGAAAAAAAAAAGAGAAATAAAAGCGATTTAGAATGTATTTGATTTGATGTATTTAGTGGTAATTGAGATTTTAATTATTTCAAATACAAATTTTATATTTAATTTGATGTAAAGTTGACCAAATTAAATAATTATAATTATCACATAGAAAAATATGCTGAAAATGTGTTTACGCTTTACATCAAAAAATAAAAAAATAAATAAAAGAAGAAAATAATAAAATAATAAATTAAGTTTCACTTATATGTTCATTTAATTAATTATTTATTAATATATAATAATAATATATTTTAATTAAATATTTACATTGATTTTTTTATTTTAATTAAATAATTTAATTCATATTTCAAAATTATATTTCCGTAAATCTATCCAAATTAAAGAAAAATAACTATTATAAATAAAAACTATAACATAATTTTTAACTATAATTATTTATGTACTACCTCTTAGTGCGAAGTGATATGTCTCTTCTCAAACTTAACAAATTATTCCCTAAATTAAATTATATAATAAAAGTATCCTCTTTATTTATTATAGAGGACTCACCAACTTATCATATATTATATAAAATTATTGAACGTATATATGCTTTTATCCTCCTGTAAAATTTTGTATACGGATCTCCTCATGGATAATATTCTATCTAAAATAAATTTATCACTTGACTTCCTCCATCAAATTTTTGTGAGCTTAATCTTATTATTTTTACTCTTACTTTTTAATATAAGAAAAGATAATTACGAATTAGAAAAACTACAACATGAGAATAAATTTCATAATTATTAAAATCACTTACTAAATATTAGTTTTGCGCTTGCTTTGTTGTTGTTTTTTTATTATTTTCATTATTAAAAATTTAAGTTACCAACAATTTAGATGGAATATGAGGATGGATTTGAGTGACAAATCTAATAAGTTCATAAACTATTATTTATAATTGTATAGTCTAAAATTAGATAAAGCTGTAGTTCGTCTGGTGGTCAAAGAACATAGTTCTAAATTTAAAATTGAAGAATTTTTGTTACAAAACAAAGTTAAATGATAAATTTGGAAACGTGCTAAACTTTAAGGGAGTATTGATTGAATATTATTCGATATATGTTTTAATTTATGAATTATCTTTTTCAATCTTTACTATTAAAAGTATATTTTTTATTCATGATAAAAAAAATCGGAACTTTTATAAAGTTAATTTTTCTATAATTTCAAAAACTTGTGTTAAAGTTTATCCTTGCTCTTTTTTTATATAAATTGGATGCTACGACGTGTTACAAAATCACACGATATGTTTGGTCTTCCTTGTAAGTAGTCACCTTTTTTTGTATCTTTGCTTGCCTAATAAATTGTTTGTCTCTTGCTTTTGCCTTGCAAAGCAAGTACAGCTCTAAGCTTGAACGTTGAACCAAGTCATTATCGACCCAACTGTTTCAACGTAGCATCACGTCAACTCAATAAATAATTTGCTTGGCCAACCCCAAAGATGAGCTATCAACCATCCAACAATTAATAAATTAAAAAAAATTCTCATAATAAAACAGTATTGATATCGTTATTAATGTTACTGTTTAAAAAAACATTAGCAAAAATATTAAATGTACATGTTGAACAATAATTTATTAACGTGTAAAATTTAATTTAATTATCATATTTTAAATATATAATCGTGACTCATAATTGAACTATTCATATAAAAATTTATATTTTTATATATAAAATATATCAATAATTCTAATTATGAATCACAATCATAAAATTAGAATTTAATAATTAAAATTATAATATCAATTAATTAGATAAAAATATATTAATGATAATTAATATTAAATTAGATGTGTTATTAATAATTTTAAAAGTTTAAATTTATAGGAAATATTTTTATATGTGTGGGTCACTAATAAACGAGATTTAAATTTAGGATCTTTGACTCTAATATTAAATTAAATTAAATATAATATTAATAATTTTAAAATTTTAGTTTATAAAAAAATAATAATTTTATATTTATATTCTTAAACAGTTAGCTTGCATAGCTAGCAAATATGTTATATTTTGATCAGAAATATTTTTTGTCATTTAAAAATAGGTGGTGTTAATTAATTAATTTGAATAGTAATTAATGATCGAAAAGCAAGTAGGCAAAGATGGGCAAGATTAGAATCCCACGTGTTTGACACGCGTTTACAGATGGGGATGGGACAATGGTTGGCTGGTTGGGTGGATGTTTGGTAATTAATTGGTTGGTTGGCTCGTCCATCGAGGACCTCTAAACGAAAACACGACTTTAACTGGTGTTCCAAAGTTAGGGGGATGAGTGGGACCAACGAGTCAAACGGTTCCTTTAAATAATTAATCTTAATCTAATATTTTCTTTTTAAAATGTTGAAAAAAGATTTTTAAGGAACCTCTGAGATTTAATTTTATTTTACGTAATATATATATATATATATATATATCTTAACTAATTAATATAAAAAATATTTAGGGAAAATTTATTCTTCTAAATTTCATTCTAATACTCATGTAGAAAAATACTTTCAAAAGTTGGATGATTATCATCCATACTATTTTAAGGGTTATGAAAATTTGTAAGAGATATAAAAGCTGAGGTCTAGAACGATTGATGGAGAGACGTTTAAAGGGAGACTATTGTTTTCCAAAATGTGTAACGGTCAATCCTTTTTATATCTATACTAACTTACTAAGCATTACCCCACATAATAATATTAAAATATTTTATTTTTCTCATATATTATATTAATAAATAATTAATTAAAATTAATACCTGAATTTTATTAGACCAACTTTATTTTAGAACTAACTAATCTCTCAACTATATAATTTATTCAACAAAATTATTTCTTTGTATATTACAATTCTTTTATTGATGTGACAATTTTCACCAATTATATATATATATATATATATATATATATATATAATATATATATAAGTGAAACACTCCAACTAAAAAAAACATTGACATAAAAATATTATATTAAAAATTGAAAATATGATTTTTTTATTTTTTTTATAAATGACTTGTTATTTTTATGCCAATAACTCTTTTTAAGGTAAGTGATTTTCGTTGCTACATCAGCAAAAAAAGAATTAAAAGAGACCACTTTTTACTAAGTTATATATAAGGACCCTCATCATCAGTTAGTTATAAAACAAATTTGAATTAATTTAACATAAAATGTAAAGTTGAAATATCAAATTTTGAAAATTTATTATAGTGTAGATACATAATAATGAACTCTATTTGAGCATCATGCATATCAAATTTCTGAACTAAATATTATTTAATAATATTATGATAAATATAAAAAATATAGGTAATAATAATGGTAACTTTTATGTTTCTCCACAAAATATATTTTAACTTTTAAGTGATTTTTGGATGCAAGAATTTATATTCTTGTTAGTCTTCGGAACTAATTAACTTGATAGATAAAAATTCTGATTTGATATTTGAATATAATTATAAGAATTAAAAAGTTGTTTAAATGCTTTGATGGGTGTACGAGAATATTTTATTTTTTTATAAAAAATATTAAATTAAATGTATAATTATGATAATTGATTATTATTTATTTTATATTATTACTATAGTAATTAATAATATTAACTTGCTTTAAAATACTATTACTAATAATGATTATTATTTCATTATTTAAATAAGAAAATAGTACTTAATGTAATATTATATCAAATAATAACTTCACGTGAACAAAACTTTTTATAATTTGATTAAGGACGAGCTAATAAACAAATGAATACCAACAAAATAATTACGATAGCATAATTATGTAGCAACAAAAAAATAAAGTTAAACATGTAAAGCAATGCAAGAATAAGAAATAAGATAGAAGCAAAAGAAAAATAATGTCAGCTAATAAATTAATTATATATAAAAAGAATAATTTAATGTAATATTATATCAAATAATAACTTCATGTATTAAGATTTTACCAAAGCCAAATTTAAAAAAAAATACATTAAAAAAGAGCAACATAAAAAATTAAAATAAAAAAGTTAATGTCAAAAAAATATTTTAATTAAATATAATAAGATAACTTAGTGTAATAATATTTTAATTAACTGATATAATTAGAAGGATGAGCTAATTAAAAAATTAAAAAAATATAGAAAGCGTAATAGTCAACATGAAGTTAAGAAAAAAGAACGAAATGAAAAAATAGAAAACAAAAGCAAAAAGGAAAAGCTAAAAAAATGAAAAGTAAAAAAGTAGAAACTTCTTCATAGCCTTCGATTGATTTTTGTCGTGAATGAGAATTTAAATCAATCAAATTTTAGTTACACGATGTTTTGATCAAAATTTGATTCCCATTATATTTATTTTAAATATTTGATCGAAATACCGAAACTAAAGTTAATTTTAATCCTAGTTCCCGTATTCAAACCGATTCTTAGATTTCTCATCTGAATTATGTTAGTCAACATTATAAATGTCGTTTTCATTTGTATATTTTATTTCTTTTTAGGAAAAAAGTATTACACCGAGATATTCTCTCTCACTTGCTAATTAATACGGCGATAAAATTAACATTTTTTTTCTTCGTCGCCTTACAATATTTTTCCTTTGGTTAGCAGTTAACTTGAATAAATATCTTTTTTTATTCATTTAGATCCATCGGGGTCGAATAAATAACTTTGCATGATTTCGTTGGGTCGAAATCTAAAAAATCATTGGACACATGTGGCGAATTTGTTGCGAGGAAAACAGAGGAAACAAAATGTTTGATGGATGAGTTTATCTGCCATTTACCAAACATGTGCTAGAGGTTGATGTTTGCCGCTATACATATAAACATCAAAGTACACAAAAGATATATGTGGCTGGAATTCAATTAACCAACTCAAATAAAAATAAAAACAGAAAATTATTTCCTCGATTAATTCAATCAATAAATGTAAGAGAGATATATGGCACGAAAAAAGTATGCAAATTAATATATATATCTATAATTATATAAATATATATATATATATATATATATATCAAAATTAAAAACATAAAAATATATTTTTAAGAAAACAAAAAAAATGATGTAGTATATTTAACATTTTATTATATGATATAACATTATATTTCTAAAAAATAAATATAACTTATTTTATTAAGTAGTCTAAATTATTCATATATATCTATAAACGTATGTACTTAAGTAATTGAATTCAAAATGTTAGAATAAAATATGCTCAACTATTTGATTTGATTTGTTATTGACGAGTCAAATTGACTATCATATAGATATTAGTTTTCATACATATACATATCATACCATATTTTTTTTTCCATAACTATATACAAGATGGCATCCATTTTCCATAAAAAAATATACATTTACCTAGGGTTCAAAAAGTTGGGGTTGCATGGGGGAATGCCAATCCCGAGCACATTATGGCTCCCCTCCTTGCTGTTAAATTAAGAAATTATTTAGAAATTAAAAATAATGATAAATATTTTTAAGTCTCATAACATAACTATGATAAATTACATAAGCACTTTCATGCAAAATTCAATAATTAAGTTTTTGCTTCCTCAAAAAGAAATACAATACTTTTCTGGCCACGAAATCGAAAAGTATGCAACAACTGCACATGACCTAGACAATGACCCACGCATTCGTATTATTCACTAGAATAGCAATAAACAAAACGTGGAAAAAGAAAAGAATTGAGAGGAACAATTTCGATTGATGTTGTTATGTCATTTTTAGTGGATGAAGTTTTTCTTCAAAACTCGAAATATCTCAGGCTTAATTCGTTCACCCGTTGCGTTCACGTATAATTAAATGCCATTTATGTGAGATAAACTATGATCATAATTTAGGGTTTGTAAGTGATAGGGTGGAATTAAGTTGGAAGAAAAACTCAATATCTAAGTATTCATCATTTAAGACAAAGTGATGTATTTTAATTTCGTACAAATCATGAGGCTTAGGAATAAAGCGGACAAATTTTTGAGTGGGTAAAAAATATTACAAATATAATTTAAAAATAGTAGTCTCACTGAAAAAAAGTTTGAATGAAAGGAAAAAGTATATAAGAACTCAAGTTAGTCCTACATAAAAAAAATAAGAAGGTGATCCTAAACTTATAAGAAAGTGATAATGAACTTATACGACGTGTTTTATATGAGTCCATATGGATAATTTCTTAAATGGATCAAAGACTATTATAAATATAATTTTGCAAAATGTGCACCTATTTTATCAGCCGTGAAATATTAAATCTATGATAAATATAAAAAATTAGGAGAGAGAAAATCTAACATCTTATTTAGTTAAGTAGGTAACACATTTGTTTTAATTTAAAATTAGAATGTTGTTAGAATTATTTTTCTACTATTGTATTCGTAGAATAAGTTTATGTAGGAACATAACACACGAGGTAAACATAACCAAAGCTAGTAAAAGGTAGACAACATGTAAGACGTCACCACATGAGAAGGAATTTTTCAACGCTTTAATTATCAAAATAAATCAATTATGAGTTGATAACTTTTTTTTAATATCGGAGTTAATGAAGTGCTCCGTAGCTTGAAGAAAAGCAAATCGTCGTCAACTTAACTTATTTATCTAAATTTCTCTCAACTTCAATTTTAGCACAGATAATATATTTATAAAGTAATGATGACACATTAATAAGACAACTAAGATATGTTGAATCTGATAATTTGGTATCGAAAAATGTGTTTAATGTACAATTTACAATTTAGATGACAAACATTATGTTTTTGGTTAAGTAATTATTCAAATTTAATTAAGTTTAATCTGATTTACGATTCGAAATTAATCATTTTAACTCGAACATTCAAGAGAAGAGCTAGATGTTCTTCGGTGCAGGAACGAACCTAGTAATAAAAGTTAGAGAGGGCCGGAATGTATAAACATAAATTATTAAAAATTGAGATATCAAAATATATATAAGAAAATTATTAATAAAATGATCAAGATTTGAATCTTAGAATTTAAAATTTTAATCAAAATCATCTATCCATTGAAGCAATTAAATAATTAAGCTCTATTATTGATATGGATTAATGTACTTATTATACATTTAATGCTTAATAAGAATGTTGAGCTAATACATAATTAATGATAAATTATAAAATTGATAAATAATTATGATTTATAAAATTAATCACTAATTATATATGAAGGGTTAGGATGTGCTCAACATCTTTATTAAGTATCGAATATATAGTAAAATATTTGTGAAGCGCTTTATTTTATAGCGCAGTCTACTCCTCACATTGCATATAAATATTTGAGTGTCGATATGTGATTATAGGCTCACACTAATAAGCTTCTAAGAAAATGTGAGAGGGAATGTGGTGCTATAAAATAAGCGTTGCAACCATATATATATATATTCCTGGTGATTTCTGCACACATTATTGAGCCCGTTGACTGGGTTGGAAATCCTGCCATATCATTTTTTTAGTTTATTTTATTAGTCATTAGCTAAAAACAAATATAGTAAAATAAATAACCTAAGACACAAATTATTTTTTTCTTATAAAATTCTTAATGTAATTATTTGAATTTATAAACTTATATAATTTTGTTCTGCTCAATAATTTCGGTTTAATTATATTTTTATAAATGATCTTTGCTTTTGTAATACTAATTGTGATTTGGCATTTACATTATATATTTTACTCTATATTTTAATTAGTTTACTGATTTTTTTATCTTTATATTTTATTTTCTTTAGACGTGAATGATTAAACATTTTATAATATTAAAATATATCTTTTATTCGATTTAATTCAAATGCACTATGACATAATAATAATAATAATAATAATAATAATAATAATAATAATAATAATAATAATAATAATAATAATAATAATAATAATAATAATAA
>LTAE01000638.1:0-12292 GCA_001647135.1 Pontederia paniculata
TTAGTTATAATTTTATAATAATTAAATAATATAATTTTAGAATTTTATTTTTAATGTTTATCTTAACTTTTACTAATATTTAACTTTTATTAAATATTTGTTAAGATTTTTAACGTTATTAACGCATAAAATTATTAATATTTATTAAGATATTTAACGTTTATGAAAATTATTAATGTTTATTAAGATTATTAACATTTATTTTAAATTATTAACTCAATACCTTCTAATTTAATATAATTAACATTTATTTTAAATATTATATTTTAATTATATACTAAAGTTAATAATATAATTCTAAAATATTTTATATATTATATTTTTTATTAATATTTTAAAAAATATTTTTTTTATGTCTCAAACTAATATCATTATTTTTATTATAAATAATTTATTTATCTAAAAGATAATTCTATATTTTTCGGTTATCACACAGTTCATCTAAACACTCTCTAGAACTTAACATTATTAATTCATCCAAATACAGTTAGAACTAATCTATCAGATCGATCTATTCAGTGGAACCCGGAGAATCCTAGGTTCTCTGTCCAAACGCACCCTCGGGGTTTGCAAGGCAAATAGAACAGAGCTTCGACAAGTATCAGAAAGGTTAACAGCAAGCAAATGCGTTGACATAAAGAAAAGTAAAGGAACTCATAAAACAATAAGAAATGATTTACCAATATAAGGTTATTATTATCATAGGATGAAACAAGGACATTCTCCAACAGGAGGAGGAAGAGGGATCCTTTATGGGGCTATTTATACAAACAACGCGACGATATCGCAAAAAAGTTGACATCTTTTCCTCTGCGCAGGAAAAAAAAAACAATGAGAAACCATAGATCAAAAAGGTAAGTGATCACACCCCAAAATCCTAAGTTCTAACGTTGCTTTGTACTGTGTAGCTATTTCGAACAACGCTGCAAGAGCTAATGCTGTCTCTTTTTTCGATTGGGGCATGTTCTTTGACATAATTTCTCTAGCATTTACAAACTACAACCTATCAAAATAAGATTTGGATATGAAGAAAACAGCATGAAATATTATCTGAACCGTGCTTCTATTTTCTCTTATTACCTGGAAATTATCAAAGGACAGAGCAGGTATGTTATCATAAAAAAATTTGTTTTCTATATTTTCTATATCAGGAATTTGATTTATGGATCATATAAAAAATAAAAAAAAAAATGATGCATTCTTTCCTTTCCAATTTATGAGGTGCTCAAATTGCAAAAGCCATGCATAAACTGAGCATAACCATTGTTATGGTTTCTTCCACGCCTTTGTGTTTGGATAAGTTCGAAAAATGGTGCCAATTATCCAATCCGGTGATGTTAACTTTGATGAATTGAAAATTCGACTTTCTGCTCACATCGAATTTGCAAATCATGATTATAGCAAGTGAATTCTCAATTAGAATTTCATGTCTTCTAGTATCACTTATAGTGTCTACTATTTGCTTTGATCAAATAAAAGTGAAGCATTGTATCATGTAGGGATGATTCTTGTTACGAACAGGTCGTTTGGATGATTAATTAGTTCACTTGAATTTAACAAGTATGGTGCACATATTATTCCTCTTTGCAAAAGATATAATTCTTTTTTTCTCTTTCCATAATGTATTTATTGTTGAGTCTTGTCCCATCGAAATTTATTATGATTTTATTTTTGTATTTTATTATATTTTATTTTTCATATTTATTGATTTATTTTTATCGTTTTCATTTATATATCATGAACATAAAGTGAGGGTAGCTGAAATGAGAATGTTGAGATGAATGTATGGTCGTACTAGAAATGATAAGATTATGAATGATCATATATGTGAACGAGTCGGAGTGACCCCTATTAGCGAGAAGATGGTAGAGAATCGTTTGAGGTGGTTTGGTCATATTCAGAGAAGGTCATTAGATGCTCCAGTAAGAGGGTAGAACAAACAATCTAGAGTCCGATTAAAAAAGAGAGGGAGACCAAAGCGAACACTTGGCGATCTAATTGAACGAGATCTATTAACGAATAATATATCTAAAAATTTGGTTACTGATAAAGCGCAATGTCGTCGTATGATCCATATAGTGAACCCCACCTAGTGGGATAAGGCTTTGTTGTTGTTGTTTTCATTTACATATCGAATTAGTTAAATAATAATAATAATACTGAACATCAAATTACCAGAAAGAAAAATAATCGTCCCCTCTCGATTCTCTCTCTCTGTCTCTGTTCTGTCGATCTCTCGGCGAGGACTCGTGAGAGCAGAAGAAGACGTCCTTGTGAGGGGTCCTCAACCAGATGACAAGGGCATCCTCTTCTTTTTTCCAATATTTATATTTTTCTACGAATTAACATATGCATATATTTTTTTTAAAAAATATAAAATTGACAGAATCGAAAGTGCGGTAGTAGATCTCACGTGTTCGTGTCGATTCCGATTGACCAAGTTAACAACCTTGGACTTGCCCGTGCGGTCGGAGAGACTCTTTTTTTTTGGGTATCCAAATAAAGGATAAATTATCAGTTTGGATGATTAAATTTGGATTGTAATAAATGGTCATTAACACTACCACTACCACTACTAGGATTGAAGATTTGAACTGAACATATAACACATATACTGTATCTACATATGAACAATGAATACAAGTATAAAAAAATAAGATACCAGGATAATACTGAGACTAACCTAAAAAAAGAAGTGACTAACCAGGATTGAAGATTTGAACTGAACATATAACACATATATTGTATCTACGTATAACACATAATGCAGTGACTAATCCTTCGATAATACTGAGAGGTCTCGAGTTCAATTTTCTTTAGTGAAACTTATGTATCCCTTTACTTTTGATATATTAGATCAAGCGACTCCTTTTCTAACCTTAAAAAGAAAAAGAAAAAAAATCATCAGAATTGTTTACACGTGAGTTGTATACTTGTCTTTTAGCGAAGGTACCAGGATTCCTCACAGTGAGTTGTCTACTTGAAATATATAAATTAAGAATTTTAAGTTCGTCACATGAAATACATCCAAAATTATTGATAACTATAAAATTAGTAACTACTATCAAACTCTATAAGATTTAACTTTTCAAACAGACACAAATAAATCTCAATCCGTCTACACCAAAGTATTAAAATCTAACTCAATAATTTGACATTAACTATACAAAAATAGTTTTATCCAAAAATGTGTACTCAATCTAATTGGTGGTGTAAAGAAAGAAAAGAGAAAATATTTTAGAAATAATATTTGAAAAATAAGAGTGATACTTTATTTATAATAATAGCCTTTTGACGTGCTTTTGGACTGGGCAATAATGTTTTGAATATAATTCGCTTGCTGTTCATGCTTTTTTGTCATTATCGGGGTTTTTGAATTCGATATGAAAAATAAGGTTGGAACAAATAACTTGTTTGCCAGTTTTTACAAATACCACAATATTTTTTCATCTGCTTACTTGGAGTCAGCTGGAACTCTTGAGTATGCCCTAAACTTGGAGGCCCTGTTTGGGGCCATCCCAAAAGGTTGGTCATGAGTGTTTCATGTCTCACATAAAATGCTTGGTGACCAAACGTTTAGAGCATAACGTTACCAAACAAAGCAGAAGTATGGGGGTCGTAGGTGAAGTAACAACATTAATTCATTGTGATAAAGAAGTTGGAAATGCGTTTCATAATATACCACGAATCACCATGACGAGTATCATTCCACACTGAATAAATTAATTTCCCTCAAACAAACTATTAAAGTTGTGTTTGGTAATCTAAAAATTAGAGTTTAGATTAATCATGAGAAAAATAAGAGTGCGTAGTACTCCATGTGACACGTGATCTGGTCCATTGATTTAAAAATTAATTGCAAAATTATTTTTAATATTTGACCCATTGAATAAAATTTGATCATTGAGTTTTAAAGCAATGGACCAGATTATGTACCGTAATGGGTGCATAGCAAATTGTTATGCACCCTCATTAACCTCTTAGATTATAGTTTAAAATTTTGAATAAAGGTTGATAAAGTGCACATAATATATGTTAGCGATTAGCGATTTAGCGAAGCAGATAAAAAATAGAGGTTAAAATTTTATACCCAATTTACTCCTTCTCTTCAATTGATTGTTATATTTGATTATGCACATAATATAGCTATTTATTAACTTTTTAATATTATTGATACTTGTACATATAATTTTTTAATATAGATTTTTATTAGATATTAGTGCATGTCTAATCTATTTAAAAATATAAAAAACTAAAGTCTCTAGAAAGTGCATAATATTAGAAACTAAATAATTTATCATGTTAATTTCTTAAGGATATTTACGTTATTTTATAGTTGTTAATTAATTTAATCACTATATTTACCAAATATTTTTATTATTATTATCTTATTGAGCCGCTAAATATTAACCACTAATAGAAACGACGCTAAATAAATCTCTATCAACTCTTAAATCATTATCTACTTATTAACTGCTATTGATTCCAAACACAATCCAAACTAATTGAGCTAATTTACTTGGAGACCTAAACAACAATAACTTTAAATCATAATAAGACCTGCGGCGATCCCTTAAAGACGCCATGATTTCAAGTCTTTGAATGTTGTAACAAAATATGTTACACATAGCTCAACAAGTTCCCTATCTAAAAATTCACTAATTCACAAAAAGAAAAAGTGAATCATGTAATCAATACTTACTCAAGAATCGAAACCATAACAAGCCTCCCAAGTTCAACATGAAGTAGGTCGCAACTCGAACCATCTCCTCTTACTTCGGTGCCGGTGTCGGGTGTCGCCAGTCTCACTACTAAAATAAAGTGCTCAGTCTAGTAATATTTTGGGCTTTTTCATACGGAAAAGGGCTGAAGCTTTTAATGAATTTTTCTATATGGGTTTATCTTATGGATGTTAAACGCTATTAAGTTAAAAAATGGGTAATTTTTACTAATGATTCTCCAACTTTAATATCTCTTTGATTCTCTAACATTCTCTCTTACACCATTATCCTCGAACTTTCTAGGTTTTGCACATTTAGTCCTTTTATCGAAGACAATGAATAATTTTCCATTCTACTAATTTAGTATGTTTATACAGATATTTTATATTATCGTTATAATAAAATATGTCATGTTGACTTAGCGATACGTCTTACAGGTTAACAATTGTGTATTTAGGATAACTATCAAATAGAAAAATTAACCTTTACTTGATGTGATATATATCCAACGTGATATATTTTATTGTGATCGTAATGTAGAATATTTACGTGAATGTATTCAATCAATAAAATAAAAAAATCTATTATAACAGATAAAATGATTAAATGCAACACGCGTGAAGTTGAAGGAGTAATTGTGCAAGAAAAAAGTTAAAAGACCATTAAAAAATTGAGATCAAATTGGATAAAATTTATCCGTTTATTTATCACTCATCCTTTTTTATATCACTCGTCCTTTTATTTATCCGTTTATGCAAATAACACGGATTGGTGGTACACTCTGTATAAGATTAAAGCACAAAACACAAAATAAATAATATTGTTTACAATATGGGAAACAAGGAGCTGACTCCATTAATGGACTAAAGTAATCTCAAATTGAATATGTACTTTTTTTCCATTTCTAATTTAGCTTTCATATAACGTCATCGTAGTCGTCATCATCGTGATTTGAGCAGGCAGCACGGAGCGTTGTGCGTCGACGATTGAGCAGCCAGCGCTGAGCGCTATGCGTCGACGCTTGGGACTTGAACGTTGACGTCTCAGCGGGCACTTGTCTTGTGCAGCAACGCTTAGGCAACGTCAAGCGGAGCGCTGGAGCGGCAGCGTTCCGAAGGGCCGCGTGGCTCACCTGGCCGCGGACGCACCGAAGGAGCGATTTGGTCACAATGCGGAGCGGCGGTCAGCTATTGTGGCATGCACACCAGAAACATCAACGTTTGCATGAACAACTAGCAAAAACATTGACGATTGCTTGACAAATGAGAGTTTTTCATTAAACAATGCAATAAATGCTATAACAGGGTGGGGATAGCATGCTTCTCCCATATATACAGCAGACCCATGGGTAGAGTGGCGAAGAGTAGCGTGCAAGACAAGCCAGGCGAGCGGAGCACCTAGACAAGCCTAGATGAGGTTGCTATCCTCGCTCTCTAAAGAAGTGCTCACTCTAGTCGTGGGGCTATCAACATTGCTTGAGGTTTGGTTCGCTCTCAAGCAAGCATTTGGTGCTCCCACCGTAATGTACATTTTACAATTGCAAATGCAGCTACAATTTCTAAAGTAAGGTGACACTCCTCTCATGACTTATCTTCGGCAAGCCAAATTGATTGCCATGAGATACGCCTTCAAGCCCAGCGCACACCTGATATGTTCTCTCCTGCAGCTAACCTGACCACCGCTGGCAACAACTCCCCTGTTGAGAGCACCCCTTCAACCCATGGTCGCAATCGTCCGAATCGTGGACGTGGAAGTCGTGACCCCTCCAATTTCAACAATAGAATACATTCTCCATGTCTTGTCTGTGGTTTACTTGGCCATTCTCCACACCAGTGCAGGTACCGCTATCAATCTTCACAACCTCCTCAAGCTCATGTTGCAGCTCTCTCGCAGTCCACCTCGGCTTTGCTTCTAGGTCCCTATCATAACTGATTTCCCGACACTGGTGCCACTCATCACACAACCCCGAATCTGTAGTCCCTGCAATCTATTAACAACTACCATAGCTCCGTTCAGGTTCAGGTCGGCAATGGTATGTATTTTCCTGTTCGTCATATGGGTCATTCGCTCATTACTTCATCTTCTCGACCTCTTTCCCTACATAATATTTTGCATGTGCCTCAAATCACTAAACCTTTGTTATTTGTCCAGCAGTTTACAAATGATAATGACTGCATATTTGAATTTCACCCAACATAATGCCCACAAAAATTCTTCGAAATATTTCTCCCTTCCAACGTCTCTTTCACCAATCACTTGACTACAATTTTTTGAGGATTTTTGGATGCGTTGTATACCCACATACACGCCCATACAACCGGCACAAATTTGATACTCGCGCACTCCCTTGTATTTTTTGGATACCCTTCAAACTCACTTGGATATTTGTGCTACCATCATGCCTCTGGGAGATTATTCCTCGCATGCCACGTTCGCTTTGTCGAAACAGATTTCCCTTTTACACGTGACTCGCCACTACCACCTACAACAACATCTTCTTCTCCTACACCATCTCGCCTTTACACCTACAAACACACCAGCATCCCTTAACTCTCGCACATCCACACCAAGGTTGTCAAACTCTCGAGTCAAACTCTTAAACTCTTACGAGTTTAAGAGTTTAGGTAAGCAAAACGAGTCAAGTTGGCATAAACTCTTAAATAACTTAGACTCTTAGATTCTACTAAAAAATAAATTTAAAAATTATGTAAACTCTTATAAACTCTTATAGAGTTTACATGATTTTACGAGTTTATACGATTTCTATATGAATACGCATGACTCTTCATTTTGTACAATAAAATATTTTTAAATACTAAATATTTTGTTTTAACTAACCTTATTAATAATTAAGAATGATGTTCACAGATAATATATTATGAGGTAAAATTATTGCAACCAACTTTAGTGCAATTTTATCTTTCATTACTTTTTTTAACTTAATAAATTGTAAAATTATTAGTTACTTAGTAGTTAGAAGTAATAGTTTTTATTTTTATTGCTTATATTTATGTCATATTAATGTAAAATATTAATTTTTATATATTTGATCATAAATATGCACATAATTTTATATTGTAGATGCATATTAATCATTGTATAATTTAATTTGTTTGGAACATAAACTCTACGAGTTTACGATACGAATTTACGATACGAGTTTACAAGAGAGTAAACGAATCTACTTAAACTCTCGAACTTAACAACCTTGATCCACACCCTTGTTCTCCCAACCATCTTCCCCGGTGAAGCCCCCACCTACAACTCCTCCAAACCCTCCGGCACGCACTCTTCGACCACGACAACCAATAAACTATTGTCTCCTTGCCGGCCTAAAGTCCATTCACTCTATTGTTGCTAGATCTACTCAGCCACCCACCTCCTTCACTACACCAAACAAAATTCCGCATTGGCGCCAAGCCATGCAAGAGGAATACAATGCACTAATAAATAATGGTACATGGACACTTGTCCCGCGCCATTCTTCTATGAATGTTATAGGTTGCAGGTGGCTCTTCCGCAACAAGCTTTGCGCTAACGGCACATTAGATCGACACAAAGTTTGTTTGGTTTCAAAAGGCTTCCATCAAACACCAGGTGTTGATTATCTTGACACCTTCAACCCGGTTATCATCCAACAACCATTCGACTAGTCCTTGAAATTGTTGTGTCTAAAGGATGGTCGCTCCATCAACTAGATGTCAGCAACGCCTTCTTGCACGACAATCTTGATGAAACTGTCTTCATGGAGCAACCACCAGGTTTCTTTGACTGCTCTCGCTCCACGTACGTCTGCAAGCTTCAAAAGGCCTGGTTTAAAACAAGCACCACACGCCTGGTTTAATACTCTCGCGGCAGCCTTGACTGAATTTGGTTTTCATGGATCGGCCACGGTTACCTCCTTTTATATCTATAAAAATACCAACTGCGAGGCAGCATTTAAATGTTGATGACTTAATTCTAACAGGATCATCTGCACATTTTCCGGATAAGATTACTATGCATCTTCAACAAAAATTTGCGATCAGAAATCTTGGAAGTCTGCACTTCTTTTTGGGTGTCGAAGTATTCCCACACCCAAAAGGTCTTGTGCTCTCCCAGCATCAATATATACAGGCTCTTCTTCAGCGCTCTTCGATGTCCGATGCAAAATCAGTTTGCTCACCGCCACCACATGACACCAAGCTGATCCCTGGACTTCCTACTTGTGCTGATCTTGTTCTATGCCGAAGTACCATCGGTGCCCTGCAATACTTGTCACTCACTCGCCTTGACATTGCATATGTCGTCAACACCGTCAGTCAATTCATGCATGCCCCCTCCATCGTGCACTGGCAATAAGTTAAGCGCATCATGCGCTATCTCAAAGGAACGACTCATCTCGGTCTTCACATTTATGCGTCCCCTTCAACTCAATTGCAAGCCTTTTGTAATGCCGATTGGGCGAGCAGTCCACATGATTGTAAACCCATAGGAGGTTATGTCGTTAATTTGGGTACCAACTTAATATCTTGGTCGGTTAAAAAGCAAAAAACCATATCCCGCTCCTCGACAGAATCATAATATAAAGCCCTTGCTGACACCATCGCCGAACTAATTTGACTTTGATCGCTACTGTCCGAGCTTGGGCAACCCTCCACTCCTCCCCGGTGCTATGGTGTGACAATGTCGGTGCAACATATCTCTCGGTAAATCTTATATTACATGCTCGCACAAAACATGTTGAAGTAGACTTTCACTTTGTGCGTGATGAAGTATCCAAACAACGACTACAAGTCTGCTTCATTTCCACTCATGATCAGATTGAGGATAATGACCAAACCCCTTGCTAGTGCGAAGTTTAAATTCTTGGATGACAAGCTCCGCCTTCGACAACGTCCACGTGAGACTTAAGGGGGGATATTGGAACGAGTCCTCCTCATACCAGTCTTCCGTCAGTTACAACATTCACTCCATTATGTCCTACTTACTCTCCTAGTATTGTGTTACTATGTATAACAAACTATGTATATAAAATGATGTACTGCCCGCATGAATAACATTCAGTTTTTGCCTTTACACTCTCTATTTACCTGAGTCTTTAAAGATGTCACGCAATTAACTTGTTTGCCAGTTTTTTACAAATACCACAATATTCTTTCATATTCTTACTTGGAGTTAGGAACTCTTGAGTATGCCCTGAACTCGAAGTATGTGGGTCGTAGGTGAAGTAACAACATTAATTCATTGTGATAAAGAAGTTGGAAAGACGTTTCATAATATATTTCTTAATGCATCGAACTCCACTAATCACCATGACGAGTGTCACTCCACACTGAATAAATTAATTTCCCCCAAACAAACTATTAAAGTTGTGTTTGGTAATCTAAAAATTAGAGTTTAGATTATAGTTTAAAATTTTGAATAGAGGTTGATAAAGTGGACATAATATATGCACATAATATAGCTATATATTAACTTTTTAATATTATTGATACTTGTACATATAAATGTTTAATATAGGTTCTAATCTATTTTAAAAAAAAATATCAAAAATAATTAATTATTAATTACAATAAAAGTTTTTAGAAAGTGCATAATATTAGAAACTAAATATTTAACATGTTAATTTCTTAAGGATATTTACGTTATTTTATAGTTGTTAATTAATTTAATCATATATTTACCAAATATTTCTTATTATTATCTTATTGGGTCGCTAAATATTAATCACTAATAGAAACAACCACTAAATAAATCTCTATCCGCTCTTAAAACGTTATCTGCTTATTAACTTGCTATTGATTCCAAACACAATCTAAACCAATTTAACTAATTTACTTGTAGGCCTAAACAACAGTAACTCTAAATCATAATAAGACCTACAGCGATCCCTTAAAGATGTCATGATTTCAAGTTGTTGAATCTTGTGACAAAATATGTTATGCATAACTCAACAAGTTCCCTATCTAAAAATTCACTAATTCACAAAAAGAAAAAGTGAATCATGTAATCGATGCTTACTCAAGAATCGAGACTATAACAAGCCCCCCAAGTTCAACGCGAAGTAGGTCGCAACTCGAACCATCTCCTCTTACTCCGGCGCCGGTGTCAGGAGTTGCCAGTCTCACTACTAAAATAAAGTGCTCATTCTAGTAATATTTTGGGTTGTTTCATATGGAAAAGGGCTGAAGCTTTTAATGCATTTTTTCATATGGGCTTATCTTATGGATGTTAAACGCTATTAAGTTAAAAAAATGGGTAACTTTTACTAATCATTCTCCAACTTTGATTTAAAATATCTATTTGATTCTTTAACATTCTCTCTTACACCATTAGTCCTGGAACTTTCTAGGTTTTGCACACTTAGTCCTTTTATCGAAGACAATGAATAATTTTCCATTTTACTAATTTAGTACGTTTATATAGATATTTTATATTATCATTATAATGAAATATGTCATGTTGACTTCGCTATACGTCTTATAAGGTTATCAATTGTGTATTTAGGATAACTATCAGATAGAAACTGTATCCAACGTGATATATTTTATTGTGATCGTAATGTAGAATATTTACGTGAATGTATTCAATCAATAAAATAAAAAAAATCTATTATAACATATAAAATGATTAAATGTGCAAACACGCATAAAGTTGAAGGAGTAATTGTGCAAGAAAAAAAGTTAAAAGACCATAAAGACATGGAGATCAAATTGGATAAAAATTATCTGTTTATTTATCACTCGTCCTTTTTTATATCACTCGTCCTTTTATTTATCCGTTTATGCAAATAACACGGATTGGTGGTACACTCCGTATAATATTAGAGCACAAAACACAAAATAAATAATATTGTTTACAACATGGGAAATAAGGAGCTGACTCCATTAACGGAGTAAAGTAATCTCAAATTGAATCTGTACTTTTTTCTATTTCTCATTTAGCTTTCATATAACGTAGTGGTCGTCGTCATCATCTGTCATCCTCGTCGTCATCATCAAATGAGTTGTTATCTAGTTTTGGGTGATCCTGTGATAAAGTGGCAGAACATGTTGATGTCTGGGAGCTGACCTGATACGCTTGACTGCTTCGATTACATGCACAGCAACCATTCCTAGCATCAAGGATATATAAACCTTCCAACCGAACTGCTCGGCAAGCGGAAGGCATAGGAGCGAAACGACGGCCGAGAAGCGGAAGGCCTCGAACAGATGCACCACAACCGAGAATCGTTCATGATTTGAAGAAGAAGAAGAAGTAATAATTAAGTGCAGCTCACGCCGCAAAATGAACGCCAAGAAGAACATTCCCAGGAGAGACAAGATAAAGATGTCGATCACAGTCAAATGTTCCCCCGCCGGCATGAGAGTTTGGCGGTGGTGGCTTGAGTTGATGGTGGTCAGCAGAAAGAGGAATCCGCTCTTAAGAAATGCCTCCACACCACCACCTTCTCCTCCAATGGACGACGAAGAAGAAGCCATTGATAGGTGTCTATGCCTAAGAAGCACGGTTCTTTTCTGCAGAAAATATGCTTTAGTGAACAGCAGAAGGAGAGAGAGAGAGAGAGAGAGAGAGAGAGAGAGAGAGAG
>LTAE01000638.1:12906-28376 GCA_001647135.1 Pontederia paniculata
TCCACATCCAGACAGGTGTTTTTTCACATATAGATACTCAGATATATATATATATATATATATATATATATATATATATATATATATATATATATACTGGTCTAAAACCAGGATAAATATGACGTTCTCACAAAGTTGAAGGTAAAGTTGAAGGCTAATGATGTAAGAAAAAAATGTTAGAAAATATAGTAAATAATTGATTTAAAGTTTGATAACTAGCGAGAAATATCCGCAAATAATGGATTAAATTCTCTCATTATTTATTATATATTTTATAAATAAATAATTGGAATAAATTCTTTAATTTAACTTGACGGATATCTTAGTTAATAATGGATTAAATTCTCTCATTATTTATGTCTATCTTAGACATAAGTTGTGTCGTCCCAAAGAAGAAACCAATCTGAACTATGACACGAATCATACCACCAGGGCGCAAATAGTGTTTACTTGATATCACCTAAACAATGATCAAACTTAGGTCGTATTTTGTCGAACTTACGCCGGGTCAAAGTTAAGAGCACGATCACAATGCGGATCACGTCACTCCGAACATAAATAGTGTTGGGACCAAAGATGCGTTCACTACATTAACTTTACACATTACCTGATAATTTATATTACCTTCCACAAATATTATCACTAATTAAATTATCAACAATGTGCATTGCTTTGTTTAGTATGCATAAGCAATGTCCATAGCAATCTTTATTATTTTATTTATTATATAAAAAAATTAATAAATAGTATAAAACTTTTATCAAAATAACCTTAAAATATATAGTAGAGTTAAGTTTATAAATTTAATTTAAATTATGTGAACTTGAATTATAAATATATACCTAAACTCATAAAATTTATACATAAAAAAATAAATATTATATAATTATCTAAAAATAATAATAAATTAATAATATTATTATTATATCAAAAGAATTGATAATTATTTTTTTATTATTTATAATATACAAAACATTATAATAATTAATAATGTTGATATTAAAATTAATAGAAATAATAACAATAATCTATTTAATGATAAAAAATATTATTATAGTGACTAATAATAATATATACTAATAAATAAAATATTATATTATTATTTATTTAGCTATTTTTATCATTTAATTAAATAAAATTTTAAAGGTCAAATATGAAAAATAAATTATAACAGATTACTTATGAAGCGGCAATGTGGACTGCCTCCTCTTTCATAGTCAATTCAGATTGTCCCTTCATAAGTAATCTGCATTATCTGCAATGTAGATTACTTGTAAAATTAAAACAAAATGAACAAGATAATATAATGGGCCCAGATAATTTAATACAATATTATCGATAATATGGAAAGTCTCTTAAGTTGAATTTGATTTATGACGATGATTCATCCTCCAAACTGGAGTACGTTGATGTAATTTGGTTCGTGTTCTGAAAAAAATAGATCCAAAATATTTAAAGGAGATAGTTCACGTAGGCAAAACGATCCATGCTGAAACCAAAGAACGGATCGTCACAAAGAAATAAAAAAAAAAAAATGGGCCGTGTTTTCTTGAACCCAAACCATGTTTTAGACTTTTATCTAACACTGCGAGAATTAGAAGACACCTATTAACTATGCATAGCATATTTTTTGGGGTGTCCAAACTTAAGATTATTATTGTCGCAATTTTTTATATCGTTGTTTCTCGAGCATACTTAATAATCACTTTGGAACACATAATCGATAAAGAGTAAAGTGAATTGTAAAATTCACTTCACATACCTTCATGTACTTCGCATGTCCGTTAATCGTTATTTTTATTATATTAGAGGTAATAATACAGAATTCATCCTATTTGTGCTTGTGTGTATTAGAAATCATCATAGTTAACATTAGGGCCTTGGAAGTCTCAATGAACGGATAATAATAATAATAATAATAATAATAATAATAATAATAATATTATTATTATTATTATTATTATTATTATTATTATTATTATTATTATTATTATTATTATTATTATTATTATTTACTCGAATCTTTATTCTATTTCTCAATCAATCTAAAGGATATTAAATTTACTGATTACTTTCTCACAATTTGGTTGGAGAAATGAATCACACACTTCTGTTGTGAAATTAGAATCAGGACCATTTTCAGCCTTCTTTTAGGATCTACGCACACACAAAAAAATTCAAAGTATTTTTATAGTTTTAATAGAATGAGTTTGGGATATTATACATTATGTGATAGTTAAAACTGAATTATGAACACGATAAGCTACCTCCCCTTTCTATATATGTTTTTCATTATGGATAACTTTTTACTTATTATAAGACGATGATAAGTAAAAAAAAAGGCCAATGTTCTTATGAGATATTTATTATATTATATTTTAATATTATCTAGTAACATAAATTATCTAATAGAAAAATTATCATGTTTACTTATATAACTGATTACCAAATAATATGTATTATTTTACCAAAATATCTTTTATAAATATTATTAAGTTAAAATTTTGATATTATTAAATTAAAATTTATTAACATAAATTATAAACTCACAAATTAAAGTACTTAAGTAATTAATACTCTTCAAAATAAAATAAAATATTAACATAATTAATAATAATAATTAATAAAAAATATTAATTTAATGAATAATACTTATAATTAATAATTAGTGCTATATTTTTATTCATAATACAATAAAAGTAATATAATATTATATAAAAATTATTTAAATAATAAGTATTATGATCATTAATTTAGTATTATAATATATTATTATTTATGTTATTATTATTGTATGATAATTTATTTATTATATTTTATTTATGAAATATTTAGTAGGACGGGTATAAAAATTAAATATAAATAAAATTATCATAAATAATTTGAGTTATTATTTCGTAATTTATATTGTTAGGCTTATAAATTAAAATAAATAAATAATAACTTTAAATTAAAATTACCAATAAATATAAATATTACTGAAAATAAAACATCTCCTTAAAATATTTCCGTTGTTGGGATAAAACCAAATTATATCTGACATCAATATCTAAAGTGGGGCTAAATAATTCGGTGAGCACAATCTCACATCGCCATCTGGCCTCCAATATTTCACTTTGTTTTCCTCTTTTTATTCCGCTCTCATTTTCCATGCTTAGCAGGATCCAATTCGTTGTGTTTTTGCCTAATTCTGTAGCTTATGCTTCTCAACATTTTCCTACCTTTGTTGTTGGCTGTTGAAGTAAATTTCTAGTATATTATTGCATTTAGAAGGTTTGGCAAATATGGCGCAAATAAAAATTCTTCAGGTCGATTATTTTGCTGGAAGCTTATTGAATTCATTTGTGGTGAAATTTAAATTTCATTGACATTTCGCAATGCTGAGTTTTCCTATGTATCTTTTCTAATCTGCAACTTTTTTTATATAAAAAATATTGGTTCTTGTCTTGCTTAGAGTTGTGCTAAGAGCATTGTTTTCCGTGGAAACTAATTTAAATTTTCTTATTCAGAAGGATTTCCTTTTGACATGTTAATAGATGCATTTATTGTCATCTTAGAAGGCGTCCAGTACCCAAGTACAAGCTAATTTTTTTGTTGCAAAAAATAGTTCATTGACATAATACAATAAATAGAAATAAACTACGTCCCAATCGAAACTTGGACCCTTAAGCACGAGCTAAATAATTATACAGCAAAACCTTGCGGCCATCAGTCTAAATTGATATTATTAATACCGAAAAAAAATAATATTTCTCTAGGTATGTGCTACATGAAATATTGTTAGGCAGCATGGACACTTTTTGGAGTAGAAACCATTATCTTAACCCACATCTTGGTTATGTAACATCTGAGTATGGGCAGATGATACGATTCCACATTGTATTAATTAGTATGCTTGTTAAGAAAATAATGAGTAGTCACAATATTTTACTAGTTTATGATAGTTTTAGTATAGTTATAGTAACTAATTCATACATGTTATAAATACATGGATGAGTTAAAGATTTAAGCAGTCTTTGAGAAATTTATTATCATCCTTGTAATTGGAGTTTGATTCACTCCACACGAACTATGGAGATTTGTCATCTCGAATGGACAAGTTATTAATTGTAATAATATTTAAGATTCTTGCACTTTTACCAAGGAAGAACTGAGATTATGTACAAAGATTAAATGCATCAATGACAGAGGATACCTATCACTTCAAAAATAGCTGAATTAGTTGTCTAACATTGAGACCTCTTATCCTGTAAAAGCAAGACAGTGATGCCGGGCATAGCAGGGTACACTTCAGTAGAGCTTTATTCGGGTGTGTATTGCACTACGACAAATAGGGCATGTCTCACACTTAGGACCGCACTCGCAACAAGTCTGCAAGGAGAGAGCTCGCGCTAAGAATAATAGAAAAGATAATATTTGCAAGTAAAAAGCCAGTTGCAAGATAAATTGTGGACAGAAATTGGAGAATTAGAGATAAACTATAAAATGTTGAGAACCATCGATCAATCCTGCTTAACTGTTCCAATTAATAAGATATATGGTACCTAAGTTTTTCTTTTATTAGTCTGTTATTGGTCGACATTAAGGAACTGAGAACCAGAGTACAAATGTAATTGAGGAGGCCAAGCAATAAGTGGACTGTGGTTTCAAAACCGACCATGATTTGGACAGAACAAGTTGGAGCTGAGACCATCAACATGTTATTCACACTTTATTTCTTGTTTCTATTTCCTTGAAAGGTATTCTAAATCAAGTCTCATAGAGGTAAATATAACAAGTTTCTAGAGAGCAAGAAAAGGTTCAATAAGAAAAATATAAAGTCCACCTGGTGCCCGCAGCCAAAAGCCATATCCTTCGGGTTTGTACAGCAAATATGACAGAGCTTCAAGACGTAGAAGAAAGGTTAACAGCAAATGCTTGACATAAAGAGAAGTAAAGAAACTCATGAAATACTAAGAAATGATTTACCAATATAATGTTATTATTGTCAGAGGATGAAAGAAGACATTCCCTACAGATAGTATACCTGATCATCATAGGTTGAACTTGTTGCAGGAGGAGCCGTAGCTAGACTAGGTGTATTATGATATCCAGAGTAAGATGAAGAATTGTGCTGGAAACTGGTATCCTTAAAGCAATTTGATCCAACAGTTGAAGTTTGCCCTCCAACAGGAGGAGGAAGAGGGATCCTTTCTGGGGATTTCGCAGAGCAGCGTCTGTTAAGACAAATAATAATATCACAAAAAATTTGACATATTTTCCTCTGTATGGAAGTTAATGTATTAAAACAGAAAACATAGTAGAAAAAGGATGAGAAACCATAGATCTAAAAGGTAAATGATCATAATACCCCAAAATCCCCAGTTCTAATGTTGCTTTGTACTGTGTAGCTATTTCCATTAATGCTGCAAGAGCAAACGCTGTCTCTTTTTTTGGTTGGGGCATGTTCTTGGACATAATTTCTGTAAAATTTACAAACTACAACATAGCAAAATAAGATTAGGACATGAAGAAAACAGCATGAAGTATTATCTGAAATGTGCTTCTATTTTCTCTTATTACCTGGAAATTATCAAAGGATCGAGCAGGTATGTTATCATCAAATTCTTTCATCATGTCCCATGGACCATCTCCTACTCCAACTAATACTATGGATAATGGAAACTCACTGCAACAGGGAAACATTGGAAATGTAAGAGAAAAGAGGACCCCAAAAACAAGTACACAGATAGATTAAAATGATTTGTGAAAAGAGGACCCGCCACTACATAGACAATTTGAGCATGTAATAGAATTTGAAGGCTTTAACTCATCTGCAATATTGATAAGTATGACTTGCAAAAATAACAAGACCCTATTAAGATGCTTTTCCAATATTTATATTTCTCTACGAATTAATATTATATTTTAAAATATAAATTTGATAGAATTGAACGTGTGGTACTATGATCTCAGGCGTTCGTGTCGATTTCGATTTACGAATTTAACAACGTTGGACCTGCAGTGCGGTCAGAAACCCTCTTTTTTGGGTATTCAAATGAAGGATAAGTTATCAGTTTGGATGATTAAATTTGGATTGTAATAAATAGTCATTAACACTACTAGGATTGAAGATTTGAACAGAACATATTCCACAAATCCATATATGAATCACTTTATATATACATACATGTGTGTGTGTGTGTGTGTAGGAAATAAGAAGGGATCGAGAACAACCGAAACCCACCCATAGCAGTTATTTTTCTTTAATGAGGTCAAGTACAATACAATATAATCTACATATGAACAATGAATTAATAAAGTATGGGCATGCTTCCCGGATGATAACAATCAACAACAGTATAAAAAACTAACAAGACCCTATCAAGATGGTGCAACCATACCTAGCTTTTACAATAGCTTCAACTGTATTTTGCTCTTGAGAACTTAATTGTCCAAGTTCAGTATCTACACTCCTTGTAACCTGCACCACCACCATGAGAAGTAGAATTTCTCCATCACATAGTGCATATAATATAAAGGGACCCATATGCTATATAATAGCAGTGAACAATAATTGTCAAAATATTCGTGGAAATTTCATGGTACACCTTGAACCAAAGACAACTGCAGGGCAGAGCTAGACGAGTTATTCAAGAGGTACACATTTTAAACTAATATCATCATAAAAAAAATCAAAATAGCATGACAAATAATATAAGGAATATTTCAAATGTGTGGATGGCAGACAAACATCAATTTCAATAATTAATTTCAACGAGATTTCATTTTTTGAAATCTATCGAGAATGATATTGTTATTGATAATATAAAAAAAATTCTTTCTCATATATGCAATTTAGTCTTTGCAATATTCATTACAGGAAAAACTCTTGCACATATTGGCCACCTAAACAATTATTTAGTTGGAAGATTCGAACTCAAGTCTAAGCTTCAAAATTAGTATTGCTCACCAAATATCTAATCTAATTAAAAAAAATTAACTTTCACTGGCACCCCCTCCCTCCGCCTATGACTGCAGACAAAAGAAAACTGAATGATCCGTAATGCGGAGTTAGGCAAAATGAAAACCAGAAAGACCTCACAATTGGTTTGATATCACAATCTTTGTATTCAATCACTTAATGCCAGTTCTTTTTTTAGGGGCACCTAATGCCAATTCTCAAGACATTCTCTCGTAGAGTATGTTTATGGCAGTTTAAAATGTCTAGCAGACAATACAATCTGATCAGCATCCTTATGCCTAATTTCCAGTCGCTGTAGCTTGGGATTATTGCCTAAATTAATACCAACGTCTTGCAGATTGATGATGTACCTCCACAAGTGTACAGTTGCCACTCTCTTCTAAAAGCTACAGAATTGAATATATATCTAATTACCTGCCCATCAGCAATTATCAGTAGAACGTGATATTGTCCACCGCTCTTTTTCACAATGGTCATAGCCATTTCAATAATTGGAGCAAAGGAAGTTGGACCTGCATATACAAGACAACTAAATTTGCAGCTGCTATGCAATGATGAGAATTAACAAGAAAATCCAATAAAAAAAATTTACCAGCTAATTTCAAATGTGGAACAAGCTCTCTATATCGCTCCAAAGCCTCTGAAAACCCATTACATGGTTTCTCGTTAGGATAGAAACTAAAGATATCCTGGTCATGTGTTGATGCTGTTCAAACACAAATAAGTTTAATGTGTCATAAAACTACAAGCAGCAATTTCCTTCCACAACCAACAGAAATCAATGGTTACCATCTCCAAATCCAAAGCAAGGAATCAAGTTATCCTCATCAAAAGCCGTCAAAGTTCGTCCAATGATGGAGATAGCTTGTTCATATGGATTTGGTGTCTCACTAATATGGTGCAAGCTGCGACCTCTGAATGAATATTTACCTAGTAACCAAATAAGACAACTAACGTGAGATAAGATAAATAATTCATTTAAAAAGAAAACATAAGATAAGTAAGTCTCTAATGGTTGTGTCACTAAGTAGAACAACTTCGATTAAGACCAACCTGTCCACTCATTGCTCTTTGTGAAATCAATGCCTACGATAAGATTCGAAGACTCCAGACCAGCTTGTGCAAGAGCGTCAGTAACCTGCAAGTTAGAGACAAGAAATAGGAACTATGCAGTAAGCTTGAATGAAACCAAGAACAAGAATAAGTTTGAGAAACTTTTTTTCAGCGTATAAGTTTGAGAAATTAACAGAGTGAAACTCGTAAGAAAGTATTACAAATTGGTTCCACCTAAAACACATATACTAAAGTTTCTATCAAAACCAAAGAATCGTAGTGACATGAATAGAAAGCATCAAGTCAGACTGATACATAGGCCTATATTGCAGGGAATCAACTCCAAAAGAAGGTAGACTTTAAAGCTTCCAAAGGGAAAAACACTGGAGCGGTTACCACAGCGAAAAAGGGTTCATAAAGTAGCTACCAGCTTGGTCGCAAACAAACGACAGAAGTGAATAAGAAAGTGACATGAATTAGATGAAGCTATAAGATAGCAACTGAAAACTTGGACACTTCTACATTCATTAATAAAGGAAAGTAAAGAGAAATTTGACTAAAGATCCCAAATATATGAAATAAAGTCCTTTATTTCCTTGGGCTTAGATTGAAGAGATGGCATAACCCAAAACACTGCAACTCATATTAATCAAGGTAACCCAAAATACTGCAACTCATATCAATCAAGGCCTTGATGAGAAAGTGGAAATATCTTTATTCTCTATATGAAGTACTTCATGCAGAAGCAATTATGAAGCTTCAGCCCAACAAGAATTAAATTTTCAGGCAACATTCTGCATGGAATGATCCTCAAATACCTAGAACTAACGAATACAATAGAAACATCACAAAACACAATCAATCTTGTCAATGTACCAAAACCCAAATTCAATCATTGTCCTCCAGCCAATTGGAGTCATTTGAAGTCAGCACTAAGTTGCATTCAGCTATTCTAGAACATAATCAAGGCAAGACAATGAGGAACTTAATCGCAGATATTCAAATGTCTTGTGAGCAATCTGATTACAGTTGCACGTACATTGGAAAATGTTCTAGCCGATAGCTCAGACTCATCCATTGCGGGAAGATGATAAATGGAAAGAAACCACAGACATCTACAATCTAATATGTCCCTTTGGCTAATTATCCAATAATGCAGACATCATAGTGGTGACTGCTGTGAACACAAGCACTAGTTATGCCTATCTCCTTATTCTCCAACAATCCATTCGTTCCCTTTGGCTTTAATCTTTACTTCAGTTAATGACGAAAAAGATCATACTTTGGTCGTCATTAATGTTCATCATTTAGCACGCAGTTACCTAAATTGCTTCCAGTTCCTCACAAATAAACATGATAAAGTTCCAATATACCATACTGAAAAATTGGCGAAAGCCGAAACCAAAAACCGAACCGAAGTAAACAATTCTGACAAATAACACAGCAAAATTCTTATAACCTGATCCAGCGTGCTGTAATTGTCCGCTATCCTCAGAAACCTGGGATCCAAGGTTGGCTTCGTCTGCGGCGGCGCCACGTCCCCGGAATGCCGCTGCTCCGGCGCCAGGTAGTAGGGCTGCGAGACGCCCGCGTACTCGGACCGCCAAATGGGCGGCTCTCGCTGGTAGCCGGACCTGTTCACCTCACCGGCGGGTCTCGAACTCCCCCCTCCCATCAATTAAAACAGCAGCAAACAAAAAATACCTCAGAAACAGAACGAAATCAAAGCAGGAGGGCCTTCGCCTCCCTAGTCCTTCTTCCCCTGTCGTCGGTTGCTGCAGTGCTAAGAATAAGCGGCGAATGCCTCCTGCTGCTACTATTAATTACCACAATAACATCTAAAGATCATTACTTTATGGAAGAAGACGACGATGACGAGCTCCAATTCATTACTTGACTACAAAGCGACATCAAATTAGAACGAAAAAAAAATTGTGTAAATCGTAAAGAAACGAACAAGCCGACACTTGTAGCATATATATTGATGATGACGAAAGAGTGGAGTCATGGAGTGTGGGAATGAATGGATTATTAAATTGGCGCACAAAAGGTGTTCGACTTTTTGCCTGAAAGGAGGGTTTTGTTATAAGTTTAGCAAAAAGTTGGTGGCTTTTTATGAATTGCTCATGTGGACGACGCAGCAAGTGGAAGTGGAGTGTACACGACGAACCAGCACAGCATAAATTTCCATTTTTTTTTATCCTTCCAGACGTATGAAATATGAAACAATAGAACTCCACTAAATTAATATTTTTAAGAAAAAAAATGAGATTATTAATTTTAACATAGAAATTTATTAATAAAATTAATTATTATATCAATCAGACTTAATTAAGAGAGGATAAAACTTTACACAAATGAATCATACTTTACTAGATTGAGGTTGATGTATGTCTGGTATATTGTTTATAATTTCAATCGACGTCCAAATTGATTTTATCAGTATAAAAATATCTCAAAACTTGTTCGGTGATTTTCTATCTATGGTTTAGAAGTTTTTAGTATGGTATGCAACTATGCATAAAAGGTTACTAAAAGCACTAAACATTTGATTAAATATATTAATACTATAATAGAATTTAATGGGTGTATAAATTATTTTTTATTTATATATGTTAATCATTGACGATTAAGATTAGATTTGATATAAATAATTTATTGTTAAATAAAGAAGTTAATTTTATTTTTGGATAAAAAATTAATTATTTATGTTAGATCTAATTTCAACCGTCAGATGCATTGATTAACATGTATAAATTAAAATATGATTTATACATCCATTAAATCCATATTAATAATATATAAATTTAACACGACGTATCCATTAAATTCATATTAATAATATATAAATTTAACACGACGTATATGTTTACCGCATTTTCATTTTATTAATTAATTATTTACATTACCACCAAAATATATTATCATTTTATAAATTATTAATAGTTTAATAAGTACTAATACTATAAATTATAATTTAAATTATTAAATATAAAATTACTAAAATACTTTAAAATATTTGACTTTATTAATATATTATTTTATATAAATAAAAAGATAAAAGTAAAAAGGTGAGTTTGAATTATATTATCAAATCATCTTAAAATAATTATAAAAAAATTAAAAAGATGATATCGAATAATATTATTTTTCATAAAATATTAATATTTTAAAATCGATTGAATGGAAATTTTGTCGAAACGTAATATACAATCTAGATTTAGATTATTTGGTGATAGTTTGAATTAATGTGTTTGCATATCTTCATAATTTCCCTGGATGTTAAAAGAAGCATATGCATATAGTGAATGACAAAAGTAAAATTAGTGATTAAATTAGTTTTCGGAAATTATTAAAAAATATTCGAACGCTAGGACATTTTAATGCTTTAGTTGAACTCTATAATAAAATCAAAACTCTAATTTAGAAAAAAAAAACATTTTTATTTTTATTTATCTCGAATTGAATTGATTAAATTTAGTGAACCTTGAAATGGAGAAAACAACGTCCTAAATGACTTTTATTGAAGTTTTGTATCATCAATGAGTTTAATAATGTATCTCAATTGGACACGATTTAAAAAATGTATCGTAAATGTGATAGTTAATTTGATGATACATATTGGAAAATATATTATGATCAATATAAATCTTCTAGCATTAATTGTATGTAAATCTATAACTTTCTTTTCGTTTTGAGAATTCTACTTTGAAGTGGGGTTTGAAAAACAAGATTATAAATGAGATTGAGTATATACAAGCTACGACAGCATACAAACCTGAAACATAAATCAGATTAAACTATCATGTAAAATTAGGGAAAAAAATGCTATAATTTTAAAAAACCTTTTGATATTTTAGCTTATTATGATAATGACATTAAAAAATAAAGTTCGCTAAATTTCCCAATAATAAATTTTATGAGTCGGATTAAATCGATTTTTTTTAATTTTAAAGTGATTGACTTGACTCAATCCAATTCAACTAGGGTCAAATCGATCCGACTTAACGAAATTGATGTTTTATTTAGGAGTTTTTTTTATATAGATATCGATATAAAAGCACTTTAGTTCATTATTAATAAGTAATTGTTATTACTGTGCTATTTTCATAACTAGCTCACAGTAAAAAAATATTCATTTTCTTATCCACTTGAAAATTAAATATCAAATATATAAGCATATGTAATTAGTTAGTGAAGCATATCATTATAATAATTTTTATATATTAAATGATTAATAGTAAAACAAAAGTGTGATTCAATGACTATAAACAAGTAAGAAATAAGATGCTCAATAACATTGGATCATATTATTATGTAAAAAATTTATTTTAATCAGATTGGGTATCGAATCATCGGGTTAAAATTTTGTAAACTCGTACTCGATCCAATAAAAATTTAAAAAATTTCGTGTTTGATTCGAAATGATTCAATAATCTAATTTATTCTATTGATCGGTCTGAACGAGTTCAACGAATTGGTATAATCTATGCTCATCATAAATATCTATTGAATTGATAAGATTGCATTCACTACAAGAAAAACAACTCGTTCTAACGGATTTTCTGACGGATTTTGACAAAAAATCCGTCAGAAAGGGCCTTTCTGACGGAATTTCCGTCCAATTTAAACGGTAAAAAAAAACTCGTTGGTAATAATTTTCTGACGGGTTTCGTACCCGTCAGAATGACGAAATTTCTGAGGGGCTTTCTCAGAAATTCTGAGGGCATATTCGGCCCCTCAAAAATTCTGAGGGGCCCAATTTTCCGTCAGAAAATTTTAAAAATTTTTAAAAAATAATAATTTACAAAAAAAATTATTAATAATTAAAAAGTTCATAATAATTAAAATGTTCATAATAATTTCCAGAAAATGTTCATAATAATTTACATATTTCGTTCCAAATATTCAAATTACATATTATCATTGTCCTCGGGATTTTCAGGAGGAGGAGCTTGCCCTTTCAACATCATTCTCTATTTTTCATCAAATTCTTTTCTTTGTTCACGTCGGGCTTGTTCCATCTGCATTTCAAATCGTTGTTGCATCTGTTGTTCCATCCGTTCTCGCATCTGTTGTTCTATTTGTTCTCGCATCTGTTGTTCCATTTGCTTAAATCGTTCTTCAACACGTCATTTTATCTCTTCATTTGGAGGGTCCGAGATAGATCTGCGTGTTGATCTTAAGTCAACAGGAGTGACAGATGAACCTAAACCATAGACACGATTTTTGTTTGTGCCTACGTGTTCCCTCCAAAGTTCTCTAGTTGATTTTGCAGTGCCTCCTTCTTGTGTAACTTGAGTCAGATGCTCCGCCTCTTTCGCCTTAAATCCTTCCTGAAATATAATTATAAAATACAAATTAGTTATAATTAAATATTGAATGAAATATTGAGAGATATTATTATCTTACATAGGTGTTCTTTGCAAAATCAGAAACCCAACCCTTCTCTTTTCTGTGATGAGTTCTCATAAAGACCTCATCCTCCGTAGGTTTTACACCGCGCTCCATTTCCTGAAAGCAAAATTTATCAATATTAAAATTGGAATAAAATAATTAACATAAAAAATTAAAATATTTTAATATACCATTCTATGAGCGGTGGTACCCCTAGAAATACAACCACCCGCATATAGACAAGCGTCTTGTTCAGATGCGCGATTCGCCTTCGCTTTTTCACGTTTATTTTGGTATTCCTCGGTGGACCACTTGGAGAGCAACTCGGCCCATAAATTTTGGCCTATCCAATTAGGCCTAACGTTTGCGGCACGTGCTTCAAATAACATTGAAGACAACCTCTTTGACATCCGCAGGTCGCGCGAGGTCGCGCAGGGGCCGCCGGCGCCCCTGCGCGACCTCGCACAGGTGATGTCGGCGCCTCCGCGCCGCCCACTGCCGAAAGTACCTTTTTTAAGCCGAAAGGAAGAAAGATCACCGCCGGAGAAACGAAGAACACTTCACCAAGAAGATCACCGCCGGATCGGAGAAGAAGAAGGAAGAAACGCGCCGTGAGCGGGAAGAGGGAAAAAGAGGGCGGGAGGAAGATTTATTGGCGAAGTTCTGACGGATTTTCTGAGGGAAACACTCCGTCAGAAAGAAAAAATAATTCACTCGGTCACGAGCGAACAGAAGAGGAGTCACGGGGGTACTGCGACTATTTCTGACGGGTTGTCCCGCCCCGTGAACTTCATCCCGTGACTTGTCACGGGATGACGGGTTCTGACGGGTGCTTGGCACCCGTTAGAAACTTCTGACGGGGCAAGGCCCGCAGAAATTTTCTGACGGGTAGAAATTTTCTGACGGAGTTTTTTCACCCTCAGAAATTTTGACGAGTTTTATTACCCGCCAGAATTTCTGATTGGTGATTATTCCCTCAGAAATATCACTAAGTATTTCTAAGGGAATTAATTCCCTCAGAAATTTCGGTAAAAAAATCGCAGTTTTTTTGTAGTGATTTAATTCAGTAAAGGCGTGAAAGATCACACTAGTTAACTAATTAAATGTTCATATTTCCAAAATTGATTTTCTTTATTAATATAAATAAAATAAAATGCTACTTTTTCAATATGAGAAACTTGGCCACATGACCCACATCATTTTTATAATTCGATGAATTCTATAAATATGCACCACAATCAAATTCAATCTGACGACATAAGTTGAAAAAAAAAATAAAACTTTTAAATCAGAAGACAACAGATAATATGCGATTATAATTCACTTTATATTAAAATTTATAGATATACACGAAATGTAAAGCATTGAATTCTACACCTTTATTTTTCTTTTTGAGATTTCAAAAATTATATATACTATCCATTTATTAGTTATTAGTTAGACAAATCGTTATAACAAATACAATACATATTTATAGTCATTTCGAGGTGTGACGACTTTGGCATCGTAGTAAGATTATCATTGCATCTCTTTGCTCATTTATCTACTTTCCATTATAAACTCATGCAAAGAAAAATCATTTCCAATGTGATATACATTTTTTGTCCATTTAGGTATGTCATCGGAATAGGTGACAATATATCAGATCGTGTTCCAATGAGTTCATTGCTAGATTATTAGGTCATGTTGATAAAAAAAAGGGCAACAATTTGTATCATGTTTATTAAGAAAAAGAAGGCATACAAATAAAGTAGATATATCATATATGATTTGGTTAAATCCAAAAATGTATGTACGTTTAAATCTATAGTTAAATTATGTCATTGTTTTTTTATAAACGTCAATCATTGGAATCGTAATGGGTGAATCTCATATGTTCAATTATCTAATCATTTACGCATTCTTTACTTCATTACTTTTGTTAAGAAGTAAATATAATATCGACAAAAAAATAAATAGGAATCAGGTCGTTATTTAATTAATTAGTACGTAGTCATGTTCATGATACAGCACTCTTTTGGCGCCTATATTATGTCGGCGCCCACAGATCAACACC
>LTAE01000638.1:28875-52530 GCA_001647135.1 Pontederia paniculata
ATATATATATATATATATATATATATATATATATATTCTTTACATATTATTTTTTATTGAAATATATTCATATTATCGTTTGAATGACTAACCAATGATAATTTCTCAACATAAAGGTAGAATCAAAATAAGACAAAATAAAATTTAAATATAATCAAATATGACAATTATATATATGATAAAAAACTCAAATATTGTATAGATCGTCAAATATGAAAAGAGATGAGGAGTAATAAAAGAGCCGGATGAGAAAGAAAAAAATAATACTTTTACAGTTATTTTTTCTATTAAGGGTAATATCTCTCCAACTCTAGTATCCAAACAAATATTTAAATTAATTTTTCAATTATAAAAAATAAATTATTGGGATGAACTTTTTTATAGGATATGAAGATATCCAAATATGTCCTAATTCCGGTAATTCCAGAAAAAAGAGTATACTCATGGAATTCCTTGGTTTATATATCTAAACCACATCACATAAGGAGGATGGAGGGAAAGGCACCCCTGAAAATTTTGATAATAGTTTCACCCCCAAATTTTAAGTCTCGTTCCAGGTTCAGATAATGAAGACTTTCAAGTTTCATCCTACTTCAAATTTCATTTCAAACTTAGAATCCATTATTTTAATAAAAAATTCATCTGAAAATAAATTAAAAGATATAATAAAGTTGTCTTAAAAATATATGTTCCTTGGTCACAGTAAAAGGTTCAAGAATAAAAGATAAAATATATAAACTCATATTTATATATGTTGTAACTTCGAACTCAAAAACTAACAATAATTCGACCAATACATGTGCGTTGAAACAATAATTCTATTGCTTTGGCATCGTAACCAATATTTAAATTAATTACTTAATCTGTTTT
Source organism: Pontederia paniculata (assembly GCA_001647135.1). Lineage (NCBI taxonomy): Eukaryota > Viridiplantae > Streptophyta > Magnoliopsida > Commelinales > Pontederiaceae > Pontederia > Pontederia paniculata. Next base: position 29,746 of record LTAE01000638.1, read on the forward strand.
TTTATAAAACGTAAGATTTCATAATGGAATATCTTTTATCAACACAAGTTTGTAAGATGTAATAGAAAGGAAAAAAAAGGAAATGATGCAATATTTTCAAAAATAAATTTCTCTTCACATAAAACAAAAAAGGACCACAATAAATGCAAATGATCTTTAATCATGAAAAGGGTGAAGTCAAGTCATATATAACTAAAATAATATTTTATGAGGATGTTACAAGCAACTTGTGATTATAAAATTACAAATAACATAATTATAAATGGCTAATGGCACATGCTCCCACATGGTGTATGTAATGCATTGTCCGAAAGACGTCCACATACAGATTAATAAAGATGAATATGCTCTTAATTTCTTTTCCCTGAAATTTTACCTCTTTAGATTATTTTAACTAATCTGAATAATCAAAAGCATTTCTTTCTCAAGTAACTTCTTTGTTTTTTATGTAAAAGTTTTACTCGTCTTAATCAATGGTGTAACTCGAGGTTAGTTGATTCTCTTAGACAATAGTAAAAACATTTTACCAAATTCAATTCAATAAAAAACATAAATATCTCTTAATAATATTTTGGTTCCAGAGTTTAATTAGACACTCTTTTAGAAATTCAACTCGTTAAATGCATAGTTTGCCACATTTGAATACTTTAACTTGTGTGATATATATAGTAGTAGGACATTTTTACTTGCATTTTCAAAATTATCTAACATTTTTTTAAAAAAATAAATAAATGTGCTGGAGAGAGAGCACAATATTCTCTTTAGAAATAAAAGTACTAGTGTTCAAAATTTAGGAAAGTGATTTTAAATGTTGATCTGATTAATAAAACAGCTATTAGTTTTTTTTTCAAAATTTGGAGCAATTAATTTATTTCCTTATATGTTATAAATATATGTATTAGAAAACAAGTTAAAATATATAAATTAATTATTTGATATTCGATATCATAAAGAGCATGAGATAGTCCATATCAGCTTGTAATTATTATTTTTATCGGCCTATTTTCTGTCATCAAATACAATAAAATTAAGATAATGGATTTTTATATTCCAGATACAACCTACGAGGATGTCCCGGTAACTCATATTTATTTTGCCTATATTGCTAGTATTTGACCAAAATTCGTATATGGATTTCGATTTAGAATAAATTTGTTGTCTATTTTATTTTGGATACTATTTTTATTTAATTAGGACTTTATTAGAACTTAATTTTTTTACATCCTCGTCTATAATCTTTATGAGTTAACTATCATCTTATATCTAATTTCATGGAGGGCGCTCATTTAGAATTTCAGGAAGGGTCTCAGGGAATATTAGACTATATTTGTATGTACCAACGATTTGAATAGTTAATATCGAATAATGATTAATGACTAAAGATAATAGCTAATTGATTATTAAATTTAATAAAAGTGTTTGATAAATATAATAATAAACGTAAGATGACTAAAAAGAATATGATTAATTATTTAAATATTTTATATTATTATATGCATCATAAATTAAGTAATTTTTTTATTTAACTATTTTAATACTAATAAATAATACTAAAATAAGTAGTTAAATTAAATAATTAATAAAATAATAATAAATAATACAGTGATCATAAGATATAAAAAAAATAAATGCATTCATGATAAATAATAATAAATATTATGAGAGTATATTTGAAAATAAATTTAAACATATTTAATAACTATTCTGAATGTGCGTTTCAAAATGTTAAATTTAAATCGTTTATCAATATTATTAATTATACTTATCATACATCTTAAATAGCATATTAACTTGGTCAACATACTCACGTTACTATAAATGTTAGTTTAAAGGCATGTCAATTAAAACCTTAACCCTATCTAAGAAGCTAGAGAATATGATAAATGTAATTATTCAATTCTAAACAAAATTGATTATGCCCGAGGAAGTAGTTCAATCATGCGCCAATCCTCTCAAAAATATTGCGGTCTTATGCATGATTCATATTCGTTTATATAATTTATGCAACAAATTAAAATTAAAGTTCTATATTTGAGTATCATTTGCAACATATATATATATATANCTATTTCTAAATTACTCTTGTTGAGTAATTAAGTTCTATTGAGCTTTTAACTAGCAGGCTTAAAAAAATTATTTCCTTTTATCTTCCTACCTTATCCAAGTTTCTCCAGTTGATAATCAAAGATAGCACAATGATTATGAAATTGAATAAAAAAAACATCTGAAATCACTAATTACATCAGTGTGAGTAAATCATACATATATATATATATACCAAGGTAAAATAATACTTGGAAATTTCATTTCAAATAAATGACATTTAAGATTTTGTTTTGAATTAAGGTTTGGTCTCTTCTGCAAACATCAGGAATAAAAAAAAGGAGGAAAAGAAAAAACAGTTATTCAAATTAGCAACTTAGAGAAATGTCTCATATTTGAATCCTTTGAATAATATTTTTTTATTGAGAGTCTCGTCCATCATAATTAGGTGTTTGATTCGGAACGACATAATCGGGTACTAATAATCTAGGACACATTGGGGCAAACAAAAAAAAATAGCAACTCAGAAGAGCAGTCCACAAAACAATTCAGACATAAATTATAAGAAAGGGATCATTTAAGGCCAGTCTGTCTGACACAAGGCATAGTGAACAGATTAGATTAGAGCAAGGCAACATCCTTTTGGCACCCCCACCACCACCAATAGGCCAACCCTGCAAAAAAGTTTTCAGAACCAGACGAGCACAGCTGCACGGGTTTGTTGGTTCCACAGTCTCAGCAGCTTGCAGACAGACAACAACTGAGCAATCGACATTCCCAAACCAACTTCTCTCAACAAGCAGCCAATTTCACATAATTTTCTGAACTCTGGGGCCTCTCTTGCTCTCTCTCTGTCCCTTGCATTGCATTTTATCTGCTCTTGTTCCTTTCAGACAAACATATCACCCCAAAATGACATAAAAAGATACTTCCACTTGTTAGCAAACAAGCTCTGTGGTCGAGGACTCTCCATGAGCTTATCCACTCTCAGTGATCTTGCTCTTAATCCAATTACCAGTTTGAATTTTTTTTTCTTGTTTGATAACTAATTAAGCTTGCAAAAAGGGAAAGCCAGGATGAACAGGAAAAAGAGACATCAGAACAAAGTTACAGAAATGAGCTATAGATAAAAAAGAGTTCTGTGACTGTTACAGAATGATCACTGGTTATGGTGGATCAAAAAAAAGCTACTACTACCTACTCGAGTTCATCAAATCAGATGGCTGGTTCAACTAATCAGGCCGAGATCTCTTGTGGCCGCCGGACTTGCCCTCGGAGTCCACATCGGAGGAGGACTCCATGGACTTGGAGAAGGAGAGGGAGAGGTCGTTGTAGAGCTCCACGACGCGCCGGATGTTGCTGTTGAGCTCCCTGATCAGGCCGACGTTCCTGGTGAGGTTGTCGGGGATCTTGGACTCGTGGTTCTGGTTGATCTCGTTGATCAGCAGCCTGTTCTGGTCCAGGATGCTCTGAACCTGCACGAAGCTCTTTTGAAACGTCTGAAGTATCTTGCCGTCCACCTGCGTTCCATTTCCCAGGGCCGAGAAGGCGTCTCCATCCATTATTGTCTCAGCAGCAGCTCCAGGAATCAGCACCAATCCTGCTGAAGTAATCACAGATGAAGATTGCAGAAACTTTTGATCCAATTTCACATATGTGTTGCTGTTGTTGTCTGTTTCATGGCAAGCAAGATGTCTGTAAAAACACAAATTTTTCAGACAATCCCACTGCCCCCTTTTTCCCACAAAAAAGTAATCAGATAAAAAAAAAGATCACAACTTTACACGAAAATAAACACGTCCGTAGCAGGTTTTACAAAGTGGATTGCGAAAAGATAAAGGAATCATAATATATAAAAGCTGCAGAAGATGTTGAATGACCATCTGAAACAGCAAAATATCAGCACCCCGTTGATAAAAATCAAATTTTTATGCAAAATTCTCAAACAGAACCATCTGAAACAGCAAAAGAAGCACAACAAGGCAGGATCAGATGAACAAGCTCTCCATTCGAGCACAGAACAACCAGAGCTCGCCAAAGATTGCATCAGTCAACGACAATGAATCCAACAAGAACATCCGAGTGGGAAAGAGCGAGAGAGATCTGTCTTTTATACCAAATCTTGCATACCTTGGAAAACTGGAAAAGATTCTGGAAGACAAAATATATGTATAGAGAGAGAGAGAGAGAGAGAGAGAGAGAGAGAGAGAGAGAGAGAGAGAGCAAAAGATCTAGAGATGGATTGAGGAAATCTGGGAGAGGTCGAGGAAGAGGAGGAGAGAGAACATATCGGCGACTCGATCGAATCCAGAACGAGAGGTACACATGTGGTGCTTTATATATGGAGGGACCCAAAACACTGGTAATAAATTATGGTCTCGTAATAATCATTTAATATATTTTAGATAAGCATTGTACAATTTTTTTTGGACCCGAAAATAATTTGTGTGACGTTTATTTTTTTTATACAATATACATATTAAATTTAATGCATTAATGTGAATCATTTTATCAATATTAATTGCTAACTTCTAATTCAACGATATTTTTTTCTATATATCCTCCAAGAATTTTTGGTATATAAAATTATTAGCACGTGACTAACTAAAAATTCGAATAAAATCAAAATGATATTTTGATCGAATTCGAAAGATAATCTTAATAACTAAATGTACCAATATTTTTTTTTTGCGTAAGTCAAAGAAAATAGTATCATATTTAACATTTTTTTTAAATACACAAAACATAGTTTTTTTTTATTTTCTATATAATTATTCATTTTAGCAGCAAACCTTCTGAGTAAGATTGTTTATGCTCATAAGCATTGTACAATTTAATACTTTTAGATAATAATTTAATAATCAGATAAGCATTGTACAGTTTTTTGGGACGCCAAATTAATGTGTGACGTTTATAATATAATATAATGGATCATTTCAATATTAAATAATATTGTTAACTTCTAACTCAGTGATATTCTTTTTTTATATCTGCTCATAATTTTTGGTGTATAAGATTATTAAACACATGAGTACGTGACTAATTAAAAGTCCGAAAATAATCAGAATAATATTTTTTAATTATATTATTTTTTTCACATAAGTTAAAGATAATAGTCTTATATTTAATATTTTTATAAATACATAAACATATATATATATATATATATTTAAAATTTCTATATATTTGTTCGTTTTAGCAGCAAAACCTTCTAAGATGCTTATGTTCATAAAGCAATTCTATATATTTTTTCACATAATTCAAAGATAATAGTCTTATATTTAATATTTTTCTAAATACATAAAACATATATTTTTTAAAATTTCTATATATTTCTTCGTTTTAATTAGCAGCAAAACCTTCTAAGATGCTTATGTTCATAAGCAATTCCTGCAACCACAATTGGTGCCCACTGATTTGGTTCAACTTGAGCAAGCTGGTGTGTGTGCTGCAATTTTTTTTTTATCAGATGATTCATCTATAGAATTATTTTATCTAACTAATCTCATGAATAGTTAAAAGGTTTACACTTTCTCCTAAGAATATTTTTTTTGGCTCAACTTGGAATTGCAACTCTCGCACCTCAAGTCAAGATCAGCTTGGTACCAAATGAAAAGACAAGCTGCCGCAAATTCTTGACAGCATCCATATGCAAGAAATTTAGTATTTTTTTTTTCTTTCACGTGTATAAAACTCATCCATTCTCTTAACAACTCTATAAAAAAAATATGATTTATTGGTTTAATTCATAAGTTAATATGCCCGCCCATCGTTTCAGATGTCCTACTTGAACCTAACTAACGAATAGTGAGATTATTAAATTGTTTCATTAGTCATGAAATTGTTTACTAATTGAGAATTTTAGTTTAACATCTAAAATCGGGAGAAGATGAAGGTTTAAACAAAATGTTTATAAACATCGGAATCGGATCAACTGATCAAGATATGTTTGATAATGGGTCGGATTTGAAATAAAATTTGACTCGATCCAAAAATAATAATATCGGGTCGAGTTGGGTCGGGTTAAGGCAAAAAGTAATTGAAACCCAACCCAACGCAACCCGAAAAACTTCGGATTAAGTCGAATCGGGTCATCGGATCGGGTTGAACCATTAAAATTTTTAACATTAATTTTTTCATACATTTTATGAATTAAAAATTTTATAAAATAAAATAAATAAAAATAAATGAAAGTAATGATAAAAAATTCTTAAAACTATTAAAATATAAGTAATTATAATATTAATTCATAATTTTTATTATATTAATATTATAATTTTGAATTATTCAGGTCGAATTTCGAGTTATTGGGTAATTAAACATTCAACCCGCTACCCGACCCAAAATTAATCGGGTCGAGTCGGGTTTGACCCAACTCAAGGTAGTGATCCGACCCAACCCGAACCAAAAGTAATCGGGTCGAGTCAAATTGACCGAATTGATCGGGTCGGGTCAAATCCATGCTCACCCCTAATCAACAGTATCAAATTGTGCCAGAATTGCTGGTGAAATCATGTTTCTTTCTGTTATTATTTCAACATAATTTTTTTTATTCATTACTGAATTTGAAATTGTCATTATTATTCAAGGATAAATCTTTAACACTCTCGAATGAGATTAGTGGTCTTTGGGATATCAAAGTTAAAAAAAATTAAAAAAATCCTTTTATTGATCAATCGAAATTCTTAGGTGCAAGAATGTGTCTTTTTTTCTATTTTCTATTTCTAAATTACTCTTGTTGAGTAATTAAGTTCTATTGAGCTTTTAACTAGCAGGCTTAAAAAAATTATTTCCTTTTATCTTCCTACCTTATCCAAGTTTCTCCAGTTGATAATCAAAGATAGCACAATGATTATGAAATTGAATAAAAAAAACATCTGAAATCACTAATTACATCAGTGTGAGTAAATCATACCACTCCATGTGGATGCCACGAGGGGGGAGGATTAGATTTATTATGCACCTTGAAACCAGTAGGCAATCAAGGTACTGTTTCTTAACATTCTCTTTTCTTGTCCTTAACACCTTTTGATGCCTCGCGTGATACATGGAGTCTTAAAAGACTTCTAAACTCAGGGTTTATGTTTGCAAGTCTACAGATTAGGTTTGGAATCTTTCTCACCCCTCCATCTCCTTTACACACACAGCTTCATTTACAAAAAATAAAAAAAAAAAACAATTGCAAGTGACACCTTCTGAACTTAGCATTGAAAAAGTAGAGAATTAGACTCTTTGTTTACAAAGTTGGCCAGTGGGGCAAGGGCCATGAAAAGGATCAGCATATCAGATACTTATGCCATCATCTAAAGAATTTAGCATGTAATTGGTAAAGGTGAGCAGCAAACTAAGTGAGATATGTTTTTATTAAAGCATCATGCTTTGGGCTCAGAGATGATGCAGTCTCGCATGGCTTTGTGTTACCTTTATTTTCCTATGTGTCAATCATTGTCTCATCAAATCTTGCTTCAAAGCAAGAATGCTAATAAACAAACTTCACTTTTTTTTTGGATTACAAAGCTACACTTTTCTTTTACAAAAGTTGCACTAAGAAAGTGGTCTGGAGGTTGTAGCAGTAGCTACTCAGAGTCACAGTCACAGGCCTGTCTGATGAGCAGCCTGCTTGATGCTAATTTTATGTTACAAAGGGACAGCTTGAAAGAATGTGCCAAAAGTAATGCAAATTCAGGCTTATTCTAAATCTCAAAAAAGCTGATCATGTTCAGTAGATGCTGCTTCCATTAACCGATGATCAATTGATTGTCTTTCTTGCGTAAGAATTTATTATCACCGTATCTTTTCATTCTTACCTCACAAATTCACTACACTAATGAAACAAACTGAGATGTCAGGGGCAATAAAACCTTTCAGGGCAGTTTGGTACAGGGATTAGAATGATAAGAACAACAGGGGCATATTCTTATAAGAGGAACAAGAGTGAGATGTTCTTGTGATATTCCTATTATGTGTTTGATTGATTATTTGTTGTTCTAATGAAAAAAACTAAGTAGTGTTTGGATGAAACGAGATCAAGAAGATAATAAAATAATAATTATAATACTTTCACTATATATTTAATTTAATAATACTTATAAATTTATTTAAATTAATAATTATATTAAAAGAAAAGAAATAATCAGAATCTAATTTTATTTACGGAGTTAAATAACTTTAAATAGCGATAAAAATATTATCGTTAAAATAAATCTAAATATATAAAATAATATGTTTCTAATAACATACAATTATTCTTTTTAAAATAAAATATCAAACACTAAATAATTATGATACGGAGTTAAATAACTTTAAATAGCGATAAAAATATTATCGTTAAAATAAATCTAAATATATAAAATAATATGTTTCTAATAACATACAATTATTCTTTTTAAAATAAAATATCAAACACTAAATAATTATGCTATTATAGTACTTAAATACTACAAGACTAGTTAATATTTCTAGATATTCTATTTTTAAGAATATATTTATTATCCAATAATTTGATAATATAATAGTTAATTAGTATTTAAAGCGTTGATATTAAAATATTGCTAATATTATATTCCATTATTATTTATATATAACATTCTTGTAAAATTTAATAAATACTTATATTAATAAGTTTAAATAATTTAGTAAAGTAAATTAAATAAAAATAAAAATAAAATCAAGGAACATCCAAGTGTTCCTGCTAATATATTAAGAACAAAAGAGGGTGGTTTTACAGATCTCAATGTGGTTTTGCACATGGGCAAGAACATGATGTTCTTATGGTGTTTGGTTAAAAATTAAGAACAAAGAGACTTATTCTCTCCTTGTTTTTGTACCAAACAGCCCCTTCATGTTAAACAATTTTTCACTAAGCCATCTTCTCTTTGCAGATGATATGCTAATCAGCCTAGCTGCCACCGTCCCCAATTGTAAGCAATTAAAAGCCATTTTCAACCCGTATGGACATTTCACTAATCAAAAGGTTAACAGCCTAAAATCTGAGGTATACTTACCACCTAAATTCAACAGTCGAAGAAAAAGAAAAGTAACAGACTCCAGATATGCAGGTAGGAAAGTTTCCTTTCAAATACCTTGGGGTTTTGATCTCCCACAAACGCCTAACCAGTAAGGAACAGAATCCTCTTGTGGATAAGGTCTCCTTTAGACTAGCAGGTTGGAAAATGAAATCTCTCATCCAAGCCAGAAAAATTACATTTGATAAAATCTGTAATTAACACTATACCGAATTATTCCGCGGGGGCCGTGCACTTATCAAATGGTATAATTGAATCTTTGGAGAAACAAGCCAGAACTTTTCTTTGGTCAGCTCATGAGGGTAGGAGAGGGACACATTGGATTAGGGCTGGCAATAGGTCAGGCCGTTCGCGAGCGGCCCGTGGCTTGGCCTATTTTGAGCCTTGCTCGGCTCCCCTTTCTAGATAAATAAGTCAGACTCGGAATTAAAATTAGGCCTTTTTATTTAAACATGCTTAGCTCGTTTATATTAGGCCTAGCTTGTTAGCTTATAAGGCCAATTTATATAATTAATATATATTATAAAGCTTAAAAGTGTTTAACATATGAGTCAAAATTATTAATAATTTTGATTCAAAAAAATCAAATGTAATGTCGAAAGAGGTACAATAAATCACTTTTATTCGAAATTATTATTAATTATAGTGTGTTAGATATGTACAATGCTAAAATATACAATATTTTCTTTTTAATATTATAAATATAATTTAAAATATTATTTAATATATATTTATTAATTAATAAATATGGTTTAATAAGCTATTAAGCTAGGCTAGACTTGTTGAATTCAATAAACAAGTCAGGCCAAACTTAATTTGTAAGCCTATTATAGACCTTTGGCCTAGCTCATTTATTAGACTTCTTAAATAGGCCTGACCTATTTAACTGTTGACCTAGCTTAGCTCGGCTCGTGTCCACCCCTACATTGGATTAATCGGCAAACAATCCAACTCCCTAAGCATGCTGGAGGCTTGGGAATTATAAACCTACATCATGTTCAGTCATCTCTACTTGCCAAGAAGATTATGGACATCTTAAATGAGGAACAGGACATATGGGTAAAACTTGACATCTTAAAGTATGGGACACCTCATCCCTAGTCCTGCACCAGTTTCAAATGACTCCACTGCATGGTCCTGGAAACAGATGCTGTACACGTTGAACACCATTAAGCATGGACTCAAGAAGCACATTGGTAATGGTAAGCAAACAAAAGTTATGTATGATACTTGGATTTTTTTTTTTTTTGCATGCCACTGAATCTTAAGCCTACTTATGTTAATATAAATGTTGTTTCAATGTCATGGGATGTTAGTGATCTGATATTTAATGGGAACCGGAATCTGCCTTTGTTATATAGTTGTTTTGGTGATTGCTTGGTTAATTATATCTCTTCTATTCACTTGCCTGCACAACCCTATGATGATCAGTGGATTTTGGTAACAAATGCTCACGAGAGAGCCAATGCAAAATCTGTGTACAGACTCATTGCTGCCCCAGTCCACCAATCAAGTAATGCCTGTTGGTCTGGATGGTCCTCGTTGTGGAAAATTTCAATTCCTCCAAAGATCAGTACTTTCCTCTAGATACTGGCTCATTCAAATCTTCCTACTAGAGATAAGCTTCTGTGTTTTGACCCCTCTATTAATCCTTCATGCCCTTTATGTGGTTTACACCTTGAGACTTCTAGTCATTTGTTCTTTAACTGCTCTATTAGTTCTCAGATTTGGACAATCTTTCAGCAGACTCTCAACTTTAATTTTGAATTCAAAAACATGGGATCAAGGTAATTGGATTCATGAGGGCAATTCACTGCTGCCTCCATCAAAACTTAGAGTACAATCTTTGTTTGCCTTTCGTCTTTGGGGGATATGGACAATGAGAAATGATTCCATTGTCCTGAGGGACTTTGCCAAAAGGATCCGATAAGGGTCCGCTGGGAGCCCCCACGTCCACTCTAGTTCAAGTTGAACACTGATGGGTCCTTCACGGACTATGGAGATATGAGGGTTGCAGGCTACATTATAAGATCTAATGGAGGTGCAGGCTACATTATAAGATCTAATGGAGGTTTTCTGGCTGCAGGCGTTTTTAAACAGGTCTTTATCTTCGGCATTGGAAGCGGAGGCTTGGGGGTTAAGGTGCGGCATGATGAGATGCAAGGGATCAGGATATCCTAACCTCTGGCTGGAGTTGGACTCTGCTATCTTGATAGCTATTGTGAAGAAGGAATCAGAATGTCCTTGGAGGCTCAAAAATATTTGCATGATGTTTGGGGTTATATTCCATTTTTTGAAAACTTTGTTGTTAAGCACATTTTTAGAGAAGCATCGTGCTGCCGACTACCTTGCTAACAAGGGTTGTGCATCTGGTGGTAATTTTTAGTAGGAGGTTCAACCACCTCAAGACCTCCTAGATATATTGTACCAAGACTCGACAGGCTTTTACATTAATAGCTGATTTAATCTTCTTTAAAAAAAAAGTAAAAGTGCGCAATTGGTTTTCCTAAAGGAAATGTGTTTAACTGAAACTAGAGGATTATTTCAAACATGAAACTAGATGAGGAAGCTTGTACCAAACATTTGGATCTGTTCGTCCAAATGTTTACTCTATGTATATACTTCACTGCATATTCATTACCATCAATATAAAAAGTATCTGGAATGTTTCTAATAATATAAAGGTATCTCAAAATGAAGTATTCTAAAAAGAAAAAATCATCTTTTGTCAGCGATCAATAACTTGATCGTTAGACAATAAAGTGCATATAGTGGAAAGGTCCGTCAAACAGAAATCAAATGTTCCTATTTTTGTAGTCAAATGAAGAGAATCATTTAGTCGATTTGTCGTGAGGTTCTGGATTGAAGAAATAAATCCATTTTAGGATACTGAGATTTGAGAGGCTCGACATTAATTCACTTAATATGCGTTACAGACTAACAGGTCACAAAAGAAATGGTTCTTTGCTGGACATGCTTACAGGGGAAATGCATCAAGTTTTCATCTCAATAAGGCTGCAAATCCCACACGAGGCAGTAGTTCTAATGATGGTGACATAAGATCTAGAGACTGAATAACCTTTTCCTTCATTATTATATCAAAAAAAGAAGATAATTCTATGTTTCACTACAAGAAATGTTGGATGCTGACAACGTCGATCCAGCAACCTTCATAGCATAGTCAAGTTTCAGCATAAGATAGACAATCCTCATAATGATAATGAGAGCTATTGATTTATCTCGTAGATATGCATGTTCAGGCTCCCTTAGTGAAGCAAAGAAGAAAGTGGCCATTGTTTGGTAAATGAAATTTTATTTTCAGCAGAAGAAAACGTAGTGAAGACTTTGCAAACAGCTCCCACAGGTATCAGACTCGAACTACAAAATAATATGATACCATATATCAAGTTCAGATTGAGAAACAACAATAAATGAAATACTCAGCGACATACTGAGAACAGAGATATAAGCAAGACAAAAAGGAAAAAAAAGAGAGGCAAAAATAACTAATTCTTAGATGCACATGGGCATGTTTGTATGTATCAGCAATTATTATTAATGCCATATGGAAAATGACTGATGATGCAGTTGTGCTAGGCGAGAACTACCTACTTGTAGCATCCTTGGAAATGGTTATCGAGTACAGCAAGAGGTTCACCAAAAAACAAGCATTGGAGAGAGTTATATTTTATGAAGATAAGCAATAAAATATTATTTTGAGAAAGGAAACAATAAACTACTCTAATTATAAGACTATGGAGATTCCTAATGAAGGTTTTATGACCTAGCTTTTCATCATATGGTGAGATAACTTGAATCTTTGAAGTTCACTTTGAGAGAACATCCTTAACGAGGTACACGGCATAGTTAGGGATGATCTCGGCACTGACCGAGACACCGTCGACAGCCGAACCCGCGGACAGGCGCCGGGCGGCGATCTGCTGAGCTCTGAGGTTGGACCGCCGGGCGGCCGCCATCCCCCGGTCGAAGTGAGTGGCGGAAGGGTCGTAGAGCGGGGACTTGGGGTTGTCACGATGTAGGAGCTCGACCGAGAAGCCCCCGCCGGAAGAGGATGAACAGAGAGTGATGACGGCGCAGAGGAGCAAACACAGAGCAGCGCCGGAGGTGGAAAACATTGTAAGTTATGTGATGGACGTAGGTCCTCTGATCATAAAAAAGTAGATCAAACAAAAAAATTCAAAAGGGGAGCGCGTGTTGGAGATAAAATCGGGGGAAAAACAAGATCCCGATGTCCGATGGAGAGAAAATGGCAATGGCGGCGGCGGCAGCGGCAGCGGCGGCGGCGGCGAACGAAGATAAAATGGCAATGGCGGCAGCGATGCCGCTCTAAACCTTAGATAAACCCTAAACCTATATATATCTATAATTCATAAAAGAATTTAATGGAGGTGTCCCTTACATAAATAGGGGACACCATGTGATCTATTTTTTTCAACCATCTGATCTTATATCTACGGATCTAAAGAAGGCGCATGAACCCATCTTAAAACTTTCGGTTCACTTAAAAAAAAAACCAAAATGGGTTCAGGTTCACGTTTCACCCAATGAAAACAAAACTTATATACGTTTCTCTCCTCACAACTAGCACATGTCACGACCTAGGGCACGAGCCGTCGGCGGCGGTTTCTCTTCGCCGCCGTCTCTGCTCGCCTCGCCCCAACCTCAACGCCGCCGCCGCCGCCGCCGCTGCCAACCTCACGCCGGCCTCAACACTGCCGTCGCCGCTGCCCTATGTCATGTCTGTTGTTGTGCTCGTAGCTGTCCACTTCGCGTCTGCCGTGCCCGATGTCATGCTCGCCAAACAAACTGAAAACAAACTTGATTAAAAGAATTTAAATGTGATTTAATTCTAGGGGTGTTCACCAGGTCGGGTCGACCCGGTGAACTCAGAATCGATCCAAACTGAATTGGATCGGCTCAGTTTTCTGGTCGGTCCGACCCGACCTGACCCGACCAAGACCCGACCTTGGTCGGATCGGGTACGGGTTGAAAAAATTCAACCTGATTTAAATCGACCCAACCCGATAACCCGATTTTTTTATTTTTATTAATAATTAAAGTAATTTTAATTTAATTTAAAGGTTAAATTTAGTTTAAAAATTAAAATATATCATAATAAAATATTTAAAAAAAATTATGCTTTAAAATGAATACTAGATATAACGATTCATACTAATAAAATGAAATAAAAATGAACAAAAATATGAAAAAAAAATAAAAAAAATTTTGGTCGGGTCACCCGACGATCCGACCCGATCCAACCCGACTTTGGATGGGTCGAGTTGGATCGGGTCAAGATGCCAAATATGACATGATCCGATCCAAACCGACCCGATCAAAATTGGTCGGGTCGGTTCGGATTTGGGTTCGGGTCGGACCTGACCGACCCGTGAACACCCCTATTTAATTCAATTCGTTTCGCCGTCTATGAAAATTTTGAATGATTAATATCAATTCTAATACTAGTTAAAATTCATAAAAAAATGTTTTTCAACAAAAAAAATCAAATGAGATTATCCCAATCCAGCTAAATTCTAGAGTGCATTAATAATAATAATAATAATAATAATAATAATAATAATAATAATAATAATAATAATAATAATAATAATAATAATAATAATAATAATAATAATAATATGATCCTTCTACTTATGATTATTAAGTTAAATCAATAAATTACACAATACTGTGAAATTTTTAATGAATTAGTCGCCGGATCATGCACCTCTTCAAAGTATAATCAATCCTAAAAAAAATCTCGAAATTTGAATTAATTAAGCTTTTCCAACTTTTTTATAATTTTTGTTTATGTTTAAGAGTTCGACCGTTGATGATATGTCTCGAATCTTCAATTTTTATTATAAAATGTATATATTTTTTATTTTTATGTGTTTTTTTTTGTATTTTGCTTTGTAATCAAATAAACACACTTTGCATAAACGAACCTAAATTCCAAATGGATATCTTGAACTAATAGTACCTGAATAACTGAAACTAGAGGATTATTTCGAACATGACAATAGATGAGGAAGCTTGTAACAAACATTTGGATCATCGTCCAAATGTTTACTATATGATGTACTTCACTGCATCTGGAATGTTTCTAATAATATATGAAAGATATCTGGAAATGAAGTATTCTAGCTAAAAAATCATATTTTGTTAGAGATCAATAACTCGATTGTTAAACAACCAAAGTGCATACATTTGAAAGGTCCGCCAGACAGAAATCAAAGGTTCCTATTTTTGCAGTCAAATAAAGCGAACTATTTCGTCCATTTGTCGTGAGGTTTTGGATGGAAGAAATAAATCCGTTTTAGGATACTGAGATTTGAGAGGCTTGACATTAATTCACTTGATATGTGTTACAAACGAACAGGTCACAGAAGAAATGGTTCTTTGCTGGATATTGTTCCAGGGGAAATGCATCAAACTTTCATCTCAATAAGGCCGCAAATCCCACATGAGGCAGTAGCTTTCTAGTTCTGATAATGGTGACATAAGATCTAGAGACTGAATAATCTTTTCCTACAAAACAAAGCATTATTAGATCAAAGAAAGAAGATAATCCTCTGTTTCACTACAATTATTGAAATGTTGGATGCTGACAATGTCGATCCAGCTACCTTCATAGTATATTCAAGTTTCAGCATACAATAGACAATTCTCATAATGATAATGAGAGCTACTGATTTATCTCGTAGATATGCATGTTCAGGCTCGGCCTAGCGAAGGAAAGAAGAAGTGGCCGTAATCAGTTTACTTTTGTTTGGTAAATGAAATTTTATTTTCAGCAGAAGAAGAAGTAGTGAAGACTTTGCAAAGAGCTGGCACAGGTATCAGACTCAAGCTACAAAATAATATGATACCATATATCAAGTTCAGAGTGAGAAACAACAATAAATGAAATCCTCAACGACATACTGATAACAGAGATATAAGCAAGACAAAAAGGAAAAAAAAAGAGAGGAAAAATAACTAATTCTTAGATGCACATGGGCATGTTTGTATGTATCAGCAATTATCATTAATGCCATATGGAAAGAGACTGATGATGCAGTTTGGCTAGGCGAGAACTACCTACTTGTAGCATCCTTGGAAATGGTCATCGAGTACAGCAAGAGGTCCACAAAAAAACAAGCATTGGAGAGAGTTAATATTTTATTGAAGATAAGCAATAAAACATTCTTTTGAGAAAGGAAACGATAAACTACTAGTGATGAATTGATGGGACGAGTTGTCAGGGTAGTGAAATAAGCAGACAGAATAAAGTTTATGAAAGCTGGGAACAGAGAGGTTGACTGTGGAAGCAGGGTAAGGTATTGCAAGAAACTAGACAACCTCAAGATTATCTAATGGGTCTCCATGAGATGACACTCACAGGTTGAAGTTTATGCAACAACTTTAGATACAATTGATTAAGAGCAATGCTATAACGTCCTAATTTAGGAGGATGTAGCCTCCTAATTATCTCACTGTGGCATGGACTGTAATATTATCAACTTTTTAGGGTATTTTATAGATGTGAGTATTAGGAGAATTTTTATGCTAAAGTTATGTAGATGTCTGAATGTTAATTATTACACATCAAGTTGTAAGTAATGTCGCAATGTGAAAGAAAATGAATAATAACCATAGTTCTGAACAAAGGGAATTACTACTTAAAAGGCATATTTGTCTTTCAAGTACAGGGACGAGATTCAGAAGTGCAACTGTCTCACCTCCAAGGGAAATACTTGATGTGCATTACTAAATAACTGTTCTTTGATTTGCTGTTTCCATAATGCTGATAGACTCCTCCGTGAGACATTCAATTTCATAGAGTAATCTTTCTACTGCATAAGCATTCAGAGGATAAACTGAGTGCAAATACATAATGAAAAGATGCTTGTTCTGGATATGAAATTAGAAACAAAAGTGCCCAATATTTATATATCTAATGTAACAAAAGGTGTCATCTTTCCTCAGATGGTTGCCAAGATTCAGATGGCATGGCCACATAAGTGTACTTCCTGGCAAAATACATGAAGATAATGTGTTATCCCAGCATACCTCTGCTCAAACGCCTCCATGAAATGGAATTGAAGTTAAAAATGTCAGCTTTTGTTCCAAATGACATTTACCTTTTTGTACCATGATATTCCTTAAGCATCAACATCAGAACCCCCAAGTTGCATATTATGTTGAGGCAGTTTATATTACCGTTGTATGTACTTTCAGATGACAGAATAGTACAAAAGGTTCTCAGCATAATGATGCCACTGGGCTCCAAATAGTTTCCAAGAACCAATGTGTCAGAAAAGAAGTTCCATCATTGCATTTTGATGCTTACATTGAATGATTCTTGCAATAACAAAATCTAGATATCGACCATTTTGTTACATTGCAAATATAAACAATCAGATAGGTCAAACATGAAGATGGAAGCTAGTCTAAAGGGCTTTGAGTGGAAAAGAAAAAAACTATTTACAACCCTTAATGAGGGGTTTTAAATGATATTTGTTTCATGGTATTTGCCCAATAAATATGCATCATATTTTTTTGAAGGGTTTCTCATCTTATTCTTAGCTACTTAAGAATCACCATCGGCTTACATTTCAAAAAGAAGAGTTACTATTGATTTACCCTTAAAAAAGAGAATTACTATTGACTTACATTTCCTCATATTGTTTACACTCTGGCCTCTATTTCTGCCTCCAGCTTCAAGATATGCCTTCATTCTGTCTGTGTAGTTAACATCCACTAATTTGCTCACCAGATCTGACATGTTTTGGATTTTAGGCCTTTTAAACTTCTCTGTACAAGAGAGAGTATGAACACAAATTTCATGTATATCAAACAAAGATAACAAAAAAAAAAATGAATTAGTCGTCATATTATCATCAGATTGCATCCTGTTAACTTAGTTTTATCAGCAGATACTCAGAAAGTTTTGACTTTAGTTTTATGTGTTACAGCTGAACCAATTCAGACTCATTCTCATCCCTATAATATGCAAGATAATAAATGATGAAGAACCAAAATTAACTGGGATATTGAACGTTTCTGAAAATTAAAATGAGAATGCATAAATCCTAGAGAAAATATCATGGATCGTGTACCAATATCTTGATGAAAGCTAACAAGAAACTGCTTTGCAACATCAGTCAACTGTTCAAACTTTGTAATCCTGCAGTGCAACACCATCTTATGAGCTTGAGCCTGGTTGGCACACACAGAAATTACCAAGAGATGCATAAAACTATGACATGAAAGGATTTTAATAAAGAAAAAAAGCCATATGAGATTACACCAATCCTGGTAATTCAGACCATTTTGTCAGCTTTTTACTTCTCCATACATGCAAATAATTACTTTCCCAATCTTGAAGTAAACAGTTCCCTTTATATACTTATTCTGCATTATTATGACATAATAAGACAAAGGTAGCAGAAGCTTAAATTTCTTATAAGCATAAGAGTCATTTGAGCAATATGGTGTTCTCTTGGTAGGTTATAATCTAAATTCTAAATCAAACTGAGCAACACAGAAAAGTGTAGGTAAACAATATCAAATATTTTGAAAGAAGAACGAATGACGGAAAACTCTGAAATTTATACAAACTAAAATCCAGGTAGATAAAAAAAATGGTAAACCTTAGGGACTGGAGCTAATATCTCCATATTGTAAGTGCTTGTAGTGTCATGATTTTTTGAAAGATATTTGAAATTCTTCCTTCTAGTTCTCATTGTATCTCCTCTAGTTGCTTATTCATTTTGAGGACCTGCAAAAAAGGTCGATAAAAATCAGAACAAATATAGTTCCAAGAAGAAGCTAACAACATACAATTCAACATTTTTTCTACAAATTACTACTTATCTTTCCCCAGAATTCACCCCAGACAAATACATAGATCCATATGTATTGTAAGCAAAAGCATGTCTGGCAAATGGAATTCTGTAACTAAGCGCCTAAGTTGAAGAACTCTAAACGTCGAAACGTCATTTCAGCAAATATGTGGTAGGTACTCAATCTAAAAAGTTGATCGGAGCAGAATCCGAGTGCTAATGACTTCAACCTTTTAACAGAAGACTGATTCCGCTGGCCGAGAGAGTACGAGACCACAAGCAGGTGCAGCAGCTTTTGTGATCCTTCCACGCAAGGCTACATGGTACAACTTCAGAGATGAGAGCAGAGAGCGGGCAGCGACAACGCAGGAGGACAAGGAGATGGCACGCCTCCATGGGCTTGATGGCGTGGGTCGTCCACGAGACTGCGGCGTGTCTACCGGGCCGATGGCCGGCGGGAATGGCGTGTGGTGGTCGACGGCGGGTAAAACCGGTGGAGATTGAGGCGGTCAAGGAGGAAGGAGAGAAAAAAACGAGAAAAAATATATTATGGATGTACTATTATTTATTTCGAAAGAAAAAAAACTTGCCT
The DNA here is from genome assembly GCA_001647135.1 of Pontederia paniculata. Taxonomy (NCBI): domain Eukaryota; kingdom Viridiplantae; phylum Streptophyta; class Magnoliopsida; order Commelinales; family Pontederiaceae; genus Pontederia; species Pontederia paniculata. Next base: position 49,257 of record LTAE01000638.1, read on the forward strand.
TTATTTTAAATTTTTAAGGACGCCATTATGTTAATTTGAGTTATTTCACTCTATCTAATATATATTTTTGTATCAAATTATAATACATGTTGGACGTTTTTTATACTTAGAGCATATTTGATTAAGCTTATAAATAATAAGTAAATTTTAGAAATAATTAAAAAAAAATTAATATTGGTACACCCTATTTGTATAAGTGTACCATTAGCTCACCCATCATAGACTATTAGATGAGTTGCCAACGGTTAGATTTTATTTTTTGAATTTATGAGGCAAAACTGTCATATCTATAAAGTTGTTAATATCTAACTGTTGGCAACTTATCTAATGATCCATGATTAGTAGGTGCATGATACACTCATACAGATAGGGTGTACTAACATTAAATTTATTGAAAAAATATATTTATAAGTGGTTAGATAACTACTTATAAATTGAAAAAAATAAGCAGAATTTTCTCCTCCTTAATTTTAAAGTTGTTGACTTATTAATTTTAACCAACTATATTATTTTTTTATTCATATATTTTAATTTATTATCATATAATTTAAAAATATTTTAGTCAATATATATTTTAATAAATATTGCAACTACTTATTAATATTATCAGTATTTTTATCCAAACATGTAACTACTTATATTTTAAAATAAGTATCAACGCTTAAAATATTTATCAACATTAGTTATCAGCTAAGTCAAACATGTCCTTAATCTTCACATTACTACTTTATAATTTTCGTCACATTTTCTTCATTTTATTTATTTCTTATAATTAGCAAGAATAACATCATTCCACTCTTTTTGTATGTTTTTCAATCTTATTTAATTTATTTAATATTTTTTACCTTATTAATTTTTCATCTAAACACAATATTTCTTTTGTTATTGTCTTTTCAATAATAATTCTTCAGTCAAATATGACTCCATTTCTTTTGACGAAAATATTTTTTTTTAGAAAATGATTCCTAAACTTTTTGTTGTTTACTAGCATGAAATAAATTGATCAAAAAATACAATTTTCAATTAACCAAAAAAGATGAGTTGAATTTGAGAAAACGAATTATCCTTTTACAAATAGAAATCAATTTTTTTTTCTCTCACGAAGGCTCATGTTTTGCCTTCTCAAGATTACCTTTCTTTTATGTTTAAAAGACATCAAACACTGAAAAATAAATTATTTTTCAACATTTTAATTTTCAATAAAATATTTTTTTACATTCAAAGAGCCAGTCATCTGAGTTCTGACGGCAAATTGGCCACCTTTTTTATTATATAAAAAACTGACAATAAAAAAAAAGTAGTCAGAATCCGGACATGTTGTACAATTGTACTCTTCCATTTAGGCATCTCAGATTGCTTGCTTGCTTGCTTGCATCCCCAAAACTTAACGCAGTCAAAATACTTTGCCTCCTTCCGTCGCTTGCCAGTCTTGTCATGCTCATGCTCTGCGCTGTGCTGTGCACTCGTGCCCCCCTCCATTTCCTCTCTTACCACCACCACCATTGATCCCAAACCCCCATTCCTCAGACGTACGTCGCGCCATGCACCGGGACTGAACGGCGCCTACCTCGACATGGGCGTCCTCCTGAACGCCGACCTCACCCTCCTCGCCAACGTCACCAACCCCAACCGGAAGGTGGACGTCTCCTTCAGCTACGTGCAGCTGGACCTCTACTTCAACGGCACCATGGTGGCCACGCAGGCCGTCGAGCCCTTCTCGGAGCGGCGCGGGGAGTCGGCGCTGCAGAGCCTGCACATGGTCACGAGTCAGGTGGCGCTGTCGAGGGAGAAGGCCGACGCGTGGCGGAGCGGCGCCGCCGGCGACAGCTTGGCCATGGAGGTGAAGGGATACTTCAGGACGAGGTCCGACTTCGGCAGCTGGCTCCACTTCACGTATTGGCTGCACGGCCACTGTAACATTATCGTCGGCGGGCCGCCCAACGGCGTGCTGCTCGCCAGCCAATGCAGAACCAAACGCTCAGGGTGACAAAATAAATAATTAAATTTAATTTTAAAGCATTAGAGAATTTTATTAATTATTCATGTTAAAAGCTTCTATACATCAGTTTAGGATATATTATTATATACTAATGATTTTATCTTTTTCCCAAGGGTTTTTTAAGAGAAATAGTTGCATTTACTACTTTGTGAACCTGCAATTGCAAAAGCTCTGTAATTACAATACTGAATTATGGATTATTAGATTCCTGAATATATAAATGAAAAGTTATGTATTTCAAATATGATTGCAGTCTCGTGCATTGGTATATTTCTTTTTTTCTATTTTTGAATTCAAATTTCTCACACGACCACTTTTCGAAATTTCAGAAAATGAAAAAAAAATAGAGTTTAACCAATGTGATTGTCATTAAGTAGCCCACTAATAAGGACGAATGACAATATATAATAAGAGGAGGGCAAAATATATAATAATAAATTGTAAAAAAATAGGAATGATAGACTTTTTTATGAGAGTCAAAATTATCTATCCACTACATCAGTTTGATAATTATAATGATTTATTAGTATTTATTCTCTTGATTGACTATAATTATTAATATATATATATATATATATTTTATATATCGAAAAGTTGGATGGGGAGGGATGCCACCAATGTTATTAATATGAAGGAATATGCTTTTTATTCAAAGAAGACAGACCGTTAAGGATCGAAAATATTTCTGTTGTAAGACAAATGAAGTTGAAAAAACAGTCTCTTTAAAACAATGTTTTAAAATCCGATCCGGACATCGATCCGGATAACTCGACGGGTCAGGTCGGACCGGTCGAACCGATCAAACCGGATGGTCGAACCGGATAATAATAAATTAATATAAAATAAAAAAAAATTATATATAAAATCATAATACATGAGCACATAGATATAATAACATGATATTTTTTAGTTCTAATTCATAATTTGTAATAGTACTTAATGATCAAGGATAAATAATAAATTTATTAAATACTAATAATGACAAAGTAGATTATTTAGCTTTGAAAAATTAAACTAAACTTCTGAATTGATTATTTAAGATAATTATTAAATATTTTAGATTGATTCATTAAGTTTTTTTTATTTAACATAATTGTTTTAAATTTTACTTATATTACAAAGTAGATTATTTAGCTTTGAAAAATTAAACTAAACTTCTATTTATTATTTAAAAAATATATATTTTTTTTGGCCGGGTTAGTCAAACCCGCCGGGTTGAGCGGTTCAAATCGGGTTTTGACCGGGTCAAAGCGGACCAATTGGCACCCCGGGTTT